>JASDQU010685691.1:5544-19523 GCA_032191745.1 Picea mariana | reverse complement strand
TCCATATGAATTTGAGGAAGAATACTTTCTGAATGAAAGCCTCTAAACCACTAACTCTCTCCGAGATCAAGCTCATACTGATTCTCCATGCTTTCCTTGAAGCTTGACTACCTCTGAGTCTATATAATCTTCAGATGATTTCCTCTTAAGTATCCTATGAATGGTCATGGGGAGGTTTCTCTTCCCTATTGTATTGTGAGGGATGACTCCCTCTAAACTCTAGCTCCTTTTGAGATTTTACTTGGTGGAGCCACGTACCTCACCACTGGTTGAGCCATCTACTCCTCATGATATGGATCATCAATTCTATATATATTTTCATCTTGCAAAGTGTCACAAGACCATGATGTCTTCTTATTGGTTACTTCAACTATTCTGAGTAGACCCTTTTGTCTCTACTAACTCTTCTTTATTTGAAGAGTGATCAATTGCACGAGAGGGATTTGTTTGATCATATTTGGAGCCTTTCTCTCCTTAAAATCAATCTTCATATGAGATACTCAGTATCCCACGAGAAAATACCCTTCTTCATCTTCCTCTTCTTTGGTACATGGATGTATACGGTCATGCATACAACTTCTTATCTGGATAGTCTTCTCGATGTCTCAAATTAGAGACCATGTAATATGTTTTCTCCTACAACCATAACTATATCTTCCTTCAGAGTTATCACCTATGACCTTCCTAGAACAACGACAACATAAAGGGAAAACAATAGACAATAATAATACTCTTATAATAATAAAAAAAGGAATGAGAAAAATAATCACAGTAGCTCCTTCTCAAAGCTATTGCTTGTGAAATTCCCGGAACAAGAAAACAAGAAAAAAAAGTACAATAGCATTTTCATAAGAACATATCTATGTCAACAAGGAGAAAAGAAAATATCATGGTAATCATCATATTATTACCAAGGTGACCTTCCTGGAAGAAAAAGAAGAAGTATCTCCTAGGGGAGATGTTATTTCATATTGCAAACAAGTACTAGCATTTATATTTTGCAAGTATTCATTATATCTAGCAGCAATAGAAACTTTGAAGGATTGTTGTCACAACTAGTAATGTAGAAATTATCAAACTTGATATGTGAAAATTGGAAACTTATTAATTCAATCAATCAAACATGGAACCTAGAGTCTTATCTTCAAGAAAGAGTGTTTTTTATTTTCTTTCGAGTCTCCTTCACTCAAGATAACAAGTATTATCTTCAACATGTCCCCTATACTTAAGAAAATATTCTTTCTTGACATAAATATGAGTTAGAGAATATAATGCAAATAAACTCTAAAATCTCAACCTTAAACAATCTAATACTTTGACTAAAGTTAGTTTCTAACTTTAAATTTGAACATAGGTTAGTATGATAACCATAACTTCAATAGATCAAAATACAACTAGATGTTCATAATGCCTTAACAACTAAAGGCATATGAAAACAATAAAACATAGACTTTGTTGTTCCTCTGAATGTGTTGGATATGATATCCCTCTGGATCTATGATTCTTGCTTAGACTAGAGATCCATTCTTTTGCAATCACACTCAAAATAGTGATACCTCAGACAACATCGACAGGTAGTGGCACCATCCGGAAGAAGTCACAATAAATGATGAAACTTAAAACTTCAAAGGTGCTCCAACTTATAATCTGAAGGTAGATGGAGATTCTCTAGAGTAAGGTGCACTGGGAAAACCAAAAATTAGTCCCAAAACTTCACAGAAACTTTCATTGCAACTGGTACTACAAATGGCATTGCAACTGGTACTGCAACTGGCACTGCAAGTGGCACTGCAACTTGTGTTGCATATGGTACTATAACTAGTGATTCAACTAGCACTGTAACTAGTGCTACAATTGAAATTATAACTAGTGCTGCAACTGGCACGAAGAAACTAGCATGAAGGAACTAGCACGAAGCAACTTCAACTGGCACTCCAGACCTAGGGTTTTGTGAGGAAACCCTAATTTATCAACTTATGAAATTTGTAGATATGATCTGGGGAAGAGCTGCACCCTACCTAGGAGACTTTCTTAGTAGGTGCTCAATGATATTGACAATGGGTAAAACTTGTTGGACATATTTTCATTGATATGTTGTCATTGATGTCAACAGTCGATGTCATTATGATGTGATGATTTGTTCTTATGATGAATTTTCATTGTGATTTATCATATATGAAATTGTCATTGATGCCAATAGTATATCAGTTAGAAGAGAATTTCAAACAGTATGCAGAGATCAAATATCGGAAGGAAAATTGCATTGAAAGTATGCAAAGGATTAAAATGTCAAACAATATGACAATATGCCAAAGATTAAATCTCAGGAGAGTTAGCAAATGAATATCAAATCTCATGAGGAAGAGCACATTGAAAAAATTTCGTCGAGATCGATGAAAAAACTGAGAAGTCGATTGATGCACAAGAAAATGTGATAAGACTCAACGATCTGATCAAGAAATTGACAGTGTTGATCGTCTCATATAATGGACATCGGTCATATGAGTCACTATGGGTTTGAGAACTGTTGGAGGATTGGTCAATGATCATATCAAGTTGTGACCGTCGGGTCTGCAAGCTAGATCAATGACAGGGATGAATTGTGGAGAGCGAAAGAAGAATTAAATGACTTTCTAGTTCCAATCCCACAATTGGTCTAGATCATTAGATCTCATAAAATCAAATATCGATGACTGTGGTTTATCCAAAAAACGATCAGATTAAGTTGGATTGATTCGTGACCGTCAGATATGCAATCACTATTTCAACAACAAGGATAGATTTCAGAGATCGAAAGGAGTATTAAACATCATGCTATTTCCAATCCTGCAATTAGTCAAGACCGCCAGATCTTATAGGTTCAAATATCGACGATTGTGGTTAACTCACCAAAAAACCCACAACTTCAAATTGCGGAGCTTGGGTGACAAATTAAATCACTTGCAAGTTGTGGTTCCACAACCATCCTTGATCATGGATCTGCTTCGAGACTCTTCATAACCATTGGATCACTTTAAAGTGGAAGGATAGGATAAGTGGGGAAAATAAGGTTGAGAATTTGAATACCTGAATACCCGACAAGTGTTGGATCATTCTAAAGTGGAAGGATAGGATAAGTTAGAAGAAGAGTCATTGGATTTAATCCAAGGAAAAATAGTATCACATACAGATCGAGTCATAGATCTAAGATCGTGATCAAACGAACATTGTTCATTTCGGGTTAAAATTTGTGAGGAAGATACACTTTGGGGAATCTCACTTTGGAATAATTGTGAAGTCAAGAGATCGATTTATCCAAAGTCCCAAAAAATGAAAATCCGAAGTAACTCTCAGTCGTCGATCTGAGATACATTTTGACTACCTTCTTGACTGTTAGATCAGGGTGATCTACATCAACAGACCATGTCAGCAAGGACATGTGGCAGACCACGTCAACAAACCACTTCATTAAGGAAATTTGGCAGACCATGTCAGCAAGGACATGTGGCAAACCACATCAGCAAGGACACGTGGTAGACCACGTCAGCATAACATGTCAACAAGGACACATGGCACAGTTAGATAATGAAAAGTGTCAAGTTGAAATCAGCATTTTAGGTACGTGTAAATCATGAATCTGAGTGTATGTGGAAGCTACTCGGCTCTCACCATGTCATCAAGTGATGTAAGCAAGTTACGTCACTCTGGGATTTTTAATTCGATATTTTTACCACCAGCACTTGCCCAAAGTCTCAAAGTCTCAAATGTTGGAGTCTCGAAGTGTCATGATTCATCTGATCTGAAGATCACTTTGGGTGTATTCTCAACCATTGATCAAGTATAGTGGATCGATAGTGTAAGTGTAATTATTAACCGACAACAAGCGGTCTCCACTGCCTGTGACTTATTCAGTAGGTGATCACTTCAAAGAAAAATGAAGCAGCGATTATCCTAAGTCTCGTAGTCCCAAATGTTGAAGTTCCAAAGTGGGCATGAGTTGTCCAATATGAAGATCACTTCGGGTGTATTCTCAATTGTTGATTATATTACAGTGGAAGAATAGTGTAAGTAGAAAAGCCGAAGTCTCAGAGTAAATGGTGTCCATCAATATCACTGTTTGATTAAGTCCCAGCCGTCGGATTAAACAATGAAAGTATAAGTATAAGGATAGAATATGACCATTGATATAGTTCCACGAAATAAGCATGAATTGTCCGATTTGTTCGATAAAATCTTATTCATAAGATTTGAAAGGTTGAAAGTTCTAAATTCTGGAAGGGAAAATTCTCGAAGTCTCGACAATTATCCAATTCATCAGGGAGATTGAATTGTGATTGTTGAATTGATAAGTGCTCAAGCACTCATCTTGCCTAATGCCTGAATAAGGCCATTGGTCATATGGTAAAGATATTTAAAAAGGCAGAATGTACTACATCTCTTAAATTGATAAGCATGTGGTTCTACGCCAATGATCATATGAACATGGTTTCAAGGAAGCTCCTCATACAGATTAATTCGACACGGAGTTAATGCCAAAACATTATAAGAGAATCGATAAGAGATTGAATATGATCTATTGGTGAACCGAGAACACAACAAAAACATGAGTACAATCTAATGAGTCAATCCATGTCTGTGATCAACTCATGAGAACAAACAAATCGATACACAACCATGATTAAAAGAGATTTAAATCATGAAAACATGAATAAAGAATAAAAAGAAAAAATATATTAATTAAATTTTAAGATTATCATTTTAAATGAAAAGGTACAATGTTTCAAATATCAAAATACACTATCATTCAAATTCACACCAGTTAGAAGACTATATAAATAAGAAGGATTGGTGAGAAGAGATGTAGTTGAATTTGTTGAAGTATATATATTTATATATAATGGATTGAATGAAGGTTCATTCTATCAGGTTGGTGCATGTTTACAAGATGGTTCTTATATGAGGATTGGATTCTTCACATCTCAGTTGGATCTAAGATCAAAAAACTAGGACTTGCTATGAGGATTGGATTCATCATTTCTCAGTTGGATCTGAGAACTACAAGCTGGGTCTTGTAACAAAGAGATGAGTCTCTCATAATTGTATGAAGATGATATTCAAAGATTAATGTTATGTATTCATTCAAGTTATTTAATAAATAAAATATTTATTCTTTTATATATATTGATTGAGAAAATGAAATATATATTTGTTGTTCAATTAATTTGTGAAAAGTGGAAAAATTTCCATAAGTTTTGTGACAATGATTCCCCCCCCCCCCCCCTCTCAGTGTCAAGTACCCATTTTCAACAATTGGTATCTATTTGATGGAACATATTATTTATCATGGAGGGAAAATATGGAAAGATATTTGAAGTCAAGAGGATCTGGAGTTTGGGATTTGATAGTAAGTAAGCCATGGAACTTAACTACTTCAAAGAGTAAATACAAAACTTCAAAGGAATCAAGGAGAAACAATTTAGTAGCCTTAAAAGAAATTTAGGATGGATTGTCAGACCAAGTCAAAGAAAATATGAGGCACTACAAATATGCTAAAGAATTACGGCTTCAACTAGAAAAGTATTAACAGAATGAAACCCAAGAAGATGAGGATTCTTGTCAGAATAAAGAATAAAAATCAGAAGAAGTGAGTTCTTATCAAGATAATGAAGAAGCTAGAGAAAAAGGAAAATTTGAATCAGATTGAAGAACATAGTTCAGAGAAAAAGATTTCTAATCATAATGAAATGCAGGATTCGATCTCAGTAAACAATGAGGAGCACAACCTCATCAAGGAATTGAGAAATACCTTAGTATTCACTAAATAAAAATTACATAATCTTAAAACTGATGTTGCAACAGCTATAAGAGAGATTCGGTTGGAACTAGAAAATTATATGCATATTAAAGTTCATGTGGAGGCTCTTGACAATCTTGAGTACATAACCCTATGCACTCTAGAAGAGTTGGAAAAATTCCAACAGAAAGATATGATGCTACTACAACAATTAGATCAATCTAACCATGAAGATCATGAAAAAAAGGTTTAGTTAGAAAACAAAGAAGAAGAGATCAAAATATTGAAAACCAAAATTACTAATCTAACAGAAGAGATGGAAGAATTAAAGACACATGACAGTAAAAGAAAAGAAGTACTAAAATAATTAGAAGAGTTAGTTAATAGTCTAAACACTCAACTTGAGGAGATTAAAGAAAGTGAAGAAGACCTAAAGATCCAGTTAACAAGGAAATAAAATTCTTACCACATGTTGGAATTGGAAATCATCAATTTTAAAAAGATGAATGAAAGTACTAATGCATATATAATGACTCAAATTGAAGAATCTAAGAAAAATGAAGAAGTTCAGAAGATCCAAATAACTAAAAAGGAAGAATCATGCCAAATGTTTGAATTAGAATCCATCAACCTCAAAACGATTCAGCTAGAATATGAGGAAGAAATCAAAATATTGAAAACTAAAGTTTTTTATCTAACAAAAGATATGGAAGAATTGAATAGATATGAAAAAAATATTAAATGCAAAGAATTATTGGATGATACAGAAGAAATAGTCATCAATCTAAAGACTCAACTTGAACATGCTAAAGAAGTGGAAGAAGCCCTGAAGATTCAGTTGACTAAAAAGGAAGAATTATGTCACATGTTGAATTTAGAAATAGTCAATCTCAAAAAGATGAATGAAAAGACAAATAAGATTTTCAATTTCCAAAATATCCCATATATCCTAGATAAGATTTGGAAGAGCCAAATATTAGTTGTTGACAAACCTGGTCTTGGATACATTAAGAAAGAAGGAAATGATAAATGGAGCACCATTTACAAAAATGAGAAATAATTATCCTTCTCAAAAGGAAAAGGTGAAATTACAAATAAATTACAAGTCATGAACTTTGTTAAGGAAGAAAGTTATAGAAGTAAAAAGGAAAAAGAAAATCAAATGACAAATTTCTCAAGTCAAAATAAAATCAAGAATGGAAACACCCTCAATGGCTATTGGTTTTCTTGTCATAGTTTTTTCCATTAAGCAATGGACTGCAAGAAACTAAAGGAAGGATATACAAGAAAATCCAATAAATCAATTAGATGTTGGAGATGTAATTTTTTTGGGCACACAACAAACTTTTCTCATACAATGATATGTTGCAACTATGATAGGTTTGGGCACAAATCCCAAAACTGCAAGAATACAAAATGTCAATATTTGAATAAGTCATTCAAGTCAATGAAAAAAACTAATAAAAGTTGGAAGATGAAAAGATATGAGAAATCTCCAAAAACACAATTAGAAAGAGAATATCCAAAAAATAGAATATCTCATAGAAAGATATGGAGAAGAAAATCTGAAGGAGAAAGCAAGAAAGATGTTATTACACCTGAAAATGAAGAAACTAATAATAAGAACATGATGGGTAAAGGTCCTAATGAAGAATGTGAAATTCAATATGAAATAAATGAAGCTCAAGAAGAGGAAGTACCTATAGAATAATATGGGACAATATCAAATTCTGATAATGTCATAAGTTGTTAGCAAAATAAAGAAAATACAAATAGAAGTTTAAATTAGTTTTTACAAAATCAAAGGATTATGCCAAAGAGTTTCTAAATTAACATATGGAAAATTTTGACTATCTATAGATTAGTGGTCAAAAGAAAAATCATTGGTAGGGTAAGTTGTAGAATACAAGAAGAAGAAAAAAAAATAAAGGTAGAAGAGAAGTTCAAGGAGTATCATTCAAAAAAGATCAATTGATAACAAAATTGGTATTTAAATCAATTGGTATAATTCCTCAATTGATATTCCTATGAAATATCAAAGATGAATAAGAAGCAGATCAAAAATATCAGTAAGATTCATACTCTTGTTCTATTTGACAAAGGAAAGTCAGTAAAAACTTAGGAGGAGTATTTTGATTATTAAATAAGAAAGTAATTAGATTAAGTTTTGAAAAGACTTGATCGCTACAAAATTGGTATCAATAAGACTACTTATTTGAACAAAAAAAACCCAATAAACTAAAATAAGAAGTTAGTAAATTAATAGGGGAAGATACCTTGTCAAGAAGAGCTACCCTTTCAGAAACAAAGGGGGAGAGTAGTCCAAAGCAAAGAGAGAGCATATTGACAAGGGGATTCATTCAGTTATGGAAGCCAGAACATGATTCAAGGTTGATTTACCCAAGTTCATATTCTGGTCAACAACATGTAGACATACAGATGTTGATTATAAGGGGAGAAATCCTTTTCCATTGATGTCAAAGGGGGAGAGTAACTTTATAAGAGGAAAGAATCATCACAGGGGGAGTCTGTGTAATTTCATAAGAGGAAAGCATCATCACATGGGGAGTCTATATATAAAGTTAGTGTGTTGCCCTCAATGACAAAGGGGGAGATTGTTGAACATATTGGCATTGATATGTTGTCATTGATTTCAACAGTAGATGTCATTATGATGTGATTTTTTGTTCTTATGATGATTTTTCATTGTGACTTATCATAGATGAAATTGTCATTGTTGTCAACAGTATATTAGTTAGAAGAGAATGTCAAACAGTATGCAGAGATCAAAGCTCAGAAGGAAAATCGCATTGAAATTATGCAAAGGATGAAAATTTCAAACAATATGACAATATGCCAAATATTAAAGCTCATTAGAGTTAGAGAATGAAGATCAAAGCTCAGAAGGAAGAGTTCATTGTAGAAGTGTCATCACGATCGATGAAAAAACTGAGAAGTCGATCGATGCACTGGAAAATCTAACAAGCCTCAGTAGTCATCCAATCAATAAATCGATGATGCTCATATAATGGATGTCGATCATATGAGTGACCACGGGTTTGAGGACTGTTGGAGGATTCGTCAATGATCATATGAAGTTGTGACTGTCAGATCTACAAGCTAGATCAACGACAAGAATGAATTGTGGAGAGCGAAAGGAGAATTAAACAAATCGCTAGTTCCAATCCCACAATTGGTCTAGATCATCAAATCTCATAAAATCAAATATCGACGACTTTGGTTGATCCAACAAACGATCATATTAAGTTGGATTGAGTTGTGACCATCAGATGTGCAATTTCCAGATCAACAACAGGGATATATTGCAGAGATCGAAAGAAGTACTAACATCATGCCATTTCCAATAACACAATTAGTCAGGACTATCAGATCTTATAGGTTCAAATATTGATGATTGTGGTTAACTGACCAAAAAACGCACAACTACAAATTGAGGAGCTTGGGTGACAAATTAAATCACTCGCAAGTTGTGGTTCTGCAATCATCCTTGATCATGGATATTCTTCAAGAGTCTTCATAACCATTGGATCACTTTAAAGTGGAAGGATAGGATAAGCAGGGAAAAAAGGGTTGATAATTAGAATACCCGAATACCCGACAAGCGTTGGATCATTCTAAAGTGGAAGGACAGGATAAGCTAGAAGAAGAGCCATTAGATTTAATCTAAGGAAAAATAGCATCACAGCCAGATCGAGTCGTCAATCAAAGATCATGATCAAATGAACATCATTAATTTTCGGTTAAAAGTTGTGAGGAAGATACACTTCGGGGAATATCACTTCGAAAGAATTGTGAAGTCAAGAGATTGATTTATTTGAAGTCCCGAAAGCTGAAAATATGAAGTAACTGTCAGCCATCAATCTGAGATGCATTTCGGATACCTTTCTAACTATTAGATCAGGTAGATCTATGTCAATAGACCACGTCAGCAAGGACATGTGGTAGATCACATCAGCATACCACGTCAGTAAGGACATCTGGCAGACCATGTCAGCAGACCACATTAGCCAGGACATGTGGCAAACCACATTAGCATACCACATCAGCAAGGACATGTGATAGACCATGTCAGTAGAACACGTTAGCAAGGACATGTGGCACAGTCATATAATGACAAGTGACAAGTTGAAATCGGCATTTCAGGTACATGTAAATCACGAATCTGAGTGGCATGTCACAGCTACTCGGCTCGTTCCATGTTATCAAGTGACGTAAGAAAGTTACATCACTCTTTGTGTTTTACTTCAGGATTTTCACCACGAGCACTTGCCCAAAGTCTTGACGTCCCGAATGTCGGAGTCCCAAAGTGGACATAAGTCGTCCGATCTAAATCTTATTTCATGTGTATTCTCAATGATTGATCAATTACAGTGGAAGGATAGTGTAAGTGTAAGTATTAATTGACAGCAAGCAATATCCACTGCCTATGAATTATTCAGCAGGTGATCACTTCAGAGAAAAATGAAGAAGCGATTAGCCTAAGTCCTGAAGTCTCGAATGCCTAAGTCCCGAAGTGGACATGAGTCGTCTGATCTGAAGATCACTTCAAGTGTATTCTCAATTGTTTATTATATTATAGTGGAAGGATAGTGTAAGTAGAATAGTCGAAGTCCCAGAGTAAATGGTGGCCATCCATCTCACTTCTTGATTAAGTCCCATCCATCAGATTAAGCAATGAAAGGATAAGTATAAGGATCAAATATGACCATTGATCTAGTTCTGTGAAATAAACATGAATTGTCTGATCTTCTCGGTGAAATCGTATTTAGGAGATTTGAAATGTTGCAATTTTTGAAGTCCCAAATTCCAGACAATCATCCATCTCATCAAGGAGATTGAATCGTGACCATTGAATTGATAAGCGCTAAAGTGCTCGCCTCGCATAACGTCTGAATAACACCATTGGTCATATGGTAAAGATATTTAAAAAGGCAGAATGTCATGCATCGCTTAAATTGATAAGCTTATTCTTCTACGCTAATAATCATATGAACATGGTTTGAAGGAAGCGCCTCATACAGATTAATTCCACAGAGAGTTAACACCAGAAAATTACAAGAGAATTGATAAGAGATCGAATATGACCTGTTGGTGAATCAATAACGCAACAAAATCATGAGTACAATCTAATGAGTTGATCCATGTCTGTGATCAACTCATGAGGACAAGAAAAGCGATACACAGTTATGATTAAAAGAGAGTTAAATCATGAAAACATGAATAAAGAATAAAAAGAAAAATGATATTAATTAAAGTTTAAGATTATCATTTTAAATGAAAAGGTACAATGGTTCAAATATCAAAAGACACAATGATTTAAATTCACACCAGTTAGAAGACTATATAAACAAGAAGGATTGGTGAGAAGAGATGTAGTTGAATTTGTTGAATTATATATATTTATATATAATGGATTGAATGAAGGTTCATTCTATCAGGTTGGTGCTTGTTTACAAGCTGGGCCTTGTATGAGGATTGGATTCCTCACATCTCAGTTGGCTATGAGTGTTACACATAAAAAATACTCACTTTGATAGTGTCGCAAGTGTCATCATTACAAGCTTCGCAAGTGTTGCTTTTTGCTCACAAGTGTCGCAAGTGTTAAAGAAAGCATACTGCCATGATGCCCATGTCATGCCTATAAACAACATCAAGAGGACACTTGGCACATGTCAAACACTTCATTTGGAAGAGGAGGAAAGGTTAACTGGGCTCATGAACCTTTTGCCATCTGAAAACACTCAAAAAACTAAGTTTTTGAAGGAGAGTGCTCCCCTACACCTCTTTCGGGAGTGCTAGCACTCCCCCTTACATTGTTTGGGAGCATTAGAAAGCTTATTTGGCCCTTATAGGGGAGCGCTGGTGTCTTTAGGAATGTTGGCGCTCAATTTTAATCCTACTGGGGAGCGCTACAGTGCTCTGATGCCCCTTTTGAGGCAGTGCTGCCTATTTTGGGCAGTAGTTAAGTTGTTGAGATGAATGGGGGAAGGATCCTTTCATTATTGGAAGGCAGTTGGATTCGAATTCCCAGTCCAACCATGATCTTAGGGAAGATCCTCAGCTGAAGGAGGAAAATCCTCAACTTCCCCAAGGATATCTCAAGTTGTTGAGCCTCTCCAAGGCTATATAAGCAAGTTTTCTAATGGTGAAAGGGGACTAGAAAGGGAGAATCACACCAAACTTATGATCTTATAAGTGGTGTTGGAACAAAGATAATTTGGGAGAAAGAGACCTATGATCTCATAGGGAGCAATTGGTGAAGCCATCGTCATTCATATCATGAATCTTTTGAGCAAGGGGTAGGCAAGGAGGACTTGACGAAACTGCTGCAATCCATCTACGACTGTAAGCAATGGTTTGTCCTCATTAATATAATATGCTTGGCTTGTTTCTTTCTAATTTTTGTTTAATCTCACATAAATTAGTCTCTTTAGTAGATAGACCTATTTCGGACTAATCTTGATAGAGTAGGAAGTGGTCGTATTTTGTTTGTCTACAGAGCTTATCGAAGAGCAAAAGATCGGAGCTCAACTCGGAGCGTGCAAGCACAAACACCGGTAAAAGGTACTTCTTTTTTCCTTCCTCCTCACACACTAGTCCACCTAGATCTAAAAGGAAGTCAGTGACCATGATAATCACTTTTTGTCTTAGAGTTAAGAGTCTATCTTTTTGAGGAGATCTACCTGTCCCCAGGGAGATTTTCCTTCAACAGAAACTGGCGACCGTACTGGGGAATCGAATCGAAAATTTTGGTTTTGATTTTTCCTCATAAACCTTGTCTTACCCTTTGGTTGTTTTCATACCTTGTTCACCTCTTTATATCTAATTTCATTTTCTGATTTACTCTTCACTCCATCACACTCAGCTTGATTGCAAAAATTCCATTGAAATTTTGGGTTTTTTGGACTCTTTTGTGAGTTTTTTGAGCCTGGCACCCCCCTGTCCATGTTAGCAAAGCGCCAAAACTCCTTGGAAATGATGGACAAGGATTTATAACTCTCTAGTGGCCCTTATACAAGAGTACCAACCCTTTTTTTCCCAAAATCTCTTAAAAAATTGCAATTTTTGAAGGTTCAAACCCTGTTTTTTTGCCTGCTGAGCTACTTGGTGATTTAATGATTCTTCTTTTGGCCTTTGACATGCCTCATCTTGAGAAGTAAACACCTTTTTGTTTATATCTTATTCCCTTCTTCATTCTTTTTGATTTTTTGTTGTTGAGAGCTTGAAATCGATCCCCTGCTTTCTTCTCTCCTATCCGACTGAGCAAGAACTCTAGTGAAGGACATTTGGAGTCTGTAACTCTTCTCATTTGGTTATTTGAGGTCAGCTGATCCGATCTCTTTCTCCTTCCTTTTTCCTTTTTGGTTTTCTTTTTCTTGTTTGATCGCAAGAAGGGTGTGTTGTTTGTGTGAAATCCGTGTTTTCTTGTCCGAATATCCTTGATCTGAAAGGGTAGTTGGTAGGACAAGTTTTTCATTGAATTGATCATCATTCACATGAAAACGACAAAAGTACATCTTAATGATTAGTTTGCATATTAGTTTGCATTTCTGAAATGTTGTAGCATTCTATTGGATTTGATTGAGAACAAAATTGATTGAGGGCATCCTTTATCAAGTGTTTGATAGTGAAAACGACTCTTCCTCTTTCCCTTAAATAGGTATTCATTGAAAAGAAATGATTTCTTATCATATTTCATGCATATTTTTGGGAATTGACTCATCATTCCATCAGTTTCACTTTCGTACACCCTCTAAGTAAACAACAACCATTAAAATCAACACTTAACTAAAATTTATCAGACTTTTTTACATCTTTGTTAGCAAACCTACATTAGTTTAAGGTTTATGTTAAGAACCAAATACATGAATACAAAATATCACAATAGATCCAAAGATATCTGAATATAATCACCATGCAAGACATATGAAACCATATAGAAAACCACAACTTTATTATAGAAACCCTTGAGGTAGGGCCACACCATCCAATGGATCCTATTATGGAAGGGATCCTCTCCTGTTCACTTGCCTCTTCGAGGGGGAAACCTCCTAATGAGCTACCGCTCCAAATACAATACTTCTCTTCATATCTCATTACATTGCTTGAACCCCTTTATATAGTGCTATCATCTCCTAAGAACATTCTAGAGGAGGAATCTTCTAGAAGTAGAACCTTCTAAGAA
>JASDQU010685689.1:14956-24960 GCA_032191745.1 Picea mariana | reverse complement strand
AAAAAAAAAAAAACAACTATGAAGCAAATGGGAAGTTCTCCCTCCCATTTATCATAACACGACATCTATCCAATACTATACAAAAAATTACGCAAGAAAATGGAGACCACCTAATAAGTCATGGCCTCTATATCAAAGAATCAACATATACAATACATCGTAACTAATGCGTTGACCATCACTAGTAAAGTGTGAAATGTTCGAAATTAATAGTGAGAGGAACCTAACATCCTCTACACCGAACAAGGTGATTCATAACTATCCACCATCCACCTGAAAATATTCAGAATAATGTATATCATGTGAAATATACCTATGAGAGTAGGCAAGCTGACTCTCAGCCACAACATCCATTGGGACATCAAAAAAATGGGGAAATCCTCCCCTCTCCTATATAGCCCAGTGATAAAATAAATATCCTCCTCAGTGGGATGGTACCACTGATGAGGACCGAATCTAAATGCCTACTAATGGAAATCCCATCGATGGATCAACTGCAAAAGAAAGGAGGAATTCCCCTTTAGGGATGTAGCCTCCTCGTAGGACTTAAGGAGGCCTACATTCCTTAAGAGGGGACGCATAACTGTAGTTATAGGCAGAAGGTACAAATCCCTCTCCTTCTCTTTGGCCTCCCACTCCCAAACCATATTGTATTGATCAACTCTCTATTGATTCTCCTCCATGCGCTAACATCTTTGCATAATTAACATATAAATTACATCAACATCATACCTAAAAACATAATTATTTTTCAGAAAATGCGAAATTTATTTCAAAATATGCAAACATAATTTTTTTTCAAAAAATAAAAAATTTAACCTTCAGTGCACCTTCAAAATAGTAAAGTACCGTGCACGGTGTGCACACATATCTTACGCATCACATGCACAATGTAATTTATTTTAGGGACTGCGTAGTAATTATCAACACACCGATGCACCCCATTGTATACAACACATCGCGAAAGCACAGTGCCTCTTTAAAGCAATGTGTCCATATACTATGACGCCCCAGTGTGTTTCATTCATCATGACACACTGCTTAAAATAGACACTTATTTTAAATGGTGTGTCGTGTCCATGCTTTCACACCGGTTCGTTTCGTATAATCCATGCAATGATTGAAAAACAAAAAAATGCCCACGGTGTGTAGTTTATTGTGTACGCACCGATTGAACAACTATCTTTTTTCAATGGTGTGTATATTATTAGGAATTCACCGATGCGTTCACTATAAACAATGCACTGTTTAATGGAAAATATATATTTTCGATGGTGCATCATTTATTATGAAAGCAATGGTGTTTCTTTTATAAGTATGCATCGATGTGTTCTGTATTATGATGAACTGACGAAAATGAACTAGAAGTTCTCAATGCACCCTGTAAAATTTACAAGGTGCACCATGCCGGTGGGAGCCGAATGGATCAAACGCATCGCACAATTTTTATTTTTTTTTGAAAAACAATGAAAATTTACTCATTTTCATAATTTAATCTGGTAAAAATTCAATATACAAAGAAATAAATAATTTACCCATAAATTTTCTTGTCGAGGAGGAATGGTTGGGATGTAGTGAAAAAAACCAAATTTTCCCACTGTATGGAGAAAATGGAATCCCATGAACCGAGCACCGAATGGAAGAAAGGAAATCAATGGGAGCACCAATGACAGTGCGCTTGAGTTAGGCAAAGGTGGCATCGATTCTTGAGAACGTCTATGCAATGGAAATGGTAAAAATAGTTTTTTACCTTAGTTTTGTTTTATTTATGTCTGTTTCAGTGCGCCCACGTTAAGCACACCAGTGCGTACCACTGCAAACAACACACCGTTATTTAAAAAAAAAAACGTGATAGTGCACCAGTTTGGAATGCAACGATGCACCCAAGGGACAATGACACACTGCTATGCATTTTTAAAAGGAAAAATGAAATGACGTTGCACCTGTTTGTTGTGCACCAATGCTCGTGTGCTTTTTTATGATGCACACTATTGTTTTCTTTTTTTTTAAATAACAATGGAACAATGCACCATTGTCTATTAGCACCAGTGCGTTGAGTTCTGGTGGTGCACCGATGTGGTATAGACTTATAAATACACCGTTAAAAAAAATTCTGCTAACACATCTGCCCACGCACCTCCACTAGTGACCTGCACTACAAACATATTTTTGGGATATTTTTATAGGGGCTTCTGTAAAAACCTCCTCTATACGTATTTTCCTTGTAGTGAATTGACCATTTCTCTTTCTCAATTGAACACTTCATTGAATCGATCGACACCAGACCGTCGACCCATCGAATCGTCGACCATTTCTCTTGGACGACTAAAAATACTTCACCAATTGAGCCAACCCAACCATCGACCCATTGAACCATCAACCATTTTGATTGGATGACTAAAATAATTCTCCAATCCATCCAACCTGATCGTCGACCCATCATCCCTTCAACTATTTCCCTTGGATGACTAAAAATACTTCACCTAAATCTAGTCAACCCGACCGTCGGCCCATCATCCCATCGAAAATTTTGGTTGGCTAATGAAAATAACTTCTCCAAATAATTTGACCCTATCATCGGTCATCGACAAACTCTCTTGGCCAATTCTAGCACTTAGAATTTTTTTTGACCAATTCTCAACAAATTTGGACCGACGATCTTCGAGGAAAGATGATCTTCATTGTCGATCGACTTAAACCTCTCAAATGCCTAAATGAATCCATACTATCAATCTATCTCCTTTTTCCAACCGTTGAAAATGAATCTTGGTCGTCGATCTGGTAACTTTGCTAAAATTTGAAAACATTCAAATTTTTAAATTTTTCAAGGATGAATTTGGTTCGTTGATCTCGAGATCGAAAACAATCTCAATCATCGATTCATCAAACTCTTCCCAGCAATATAACAACCATTAAAACTTGAATTTTCGACCTTGTGTTAGAAAAATAAGATCGCGGAGCAATAAAATAATACAAATGAGGAAATAAAACATAAAAGATACAAAATACAATAGAGACACAGATATACATGGTTCACCCAATGTGGGCTACGCCCACCAGAGAAATTGCCAGGTCCTTCCTTTATTATTATCCAACAAATGAAGGGATACAACCTACAACACACCTGCAATAACTTCCTCTTCTTTCTCTCATAGTCTTGTCTCTCAGAATATAACATTTACTCTCATATGCAACCGCAATACAAAATTCACTCATAAAAAAATGGTTTTCCTTTTTGGGTGAAAACCCTAACATGAATTCTACTGTCAGATCTACGACCTTATAATGAACGTTCCATATTGACTACGAAATTGCAATATTTTACATGGAAAGTTTCCCAAAATTTTCCTCAAGGACTTGCTGGCCCCCATGCCCCCAACCGGGGTGGGACCCCCTAGACCCCCTTCATTTGGAGGCCAACCCCTGAACCCCCTATAGAAGGGAGCTAGGCATACTTTCATATGAACAGGAAGATAATTGGGCTTTACAACCAACACCTTGCAGGTCAAACTAACTATGCAACTCTGCAAATCGACTCCATTAAACTTCTTAGACAATATCAAATAATTTAAGCTAAGATATTCTCACAAATTTGGGGATTTTCTCTCTATTTTTTCACCATTTTCTCCCAAATTCACTCAGAACGAAGTCTATAATAATGAATTTTCCCAATTCACATTCATTTTTGGCTCATACTAGTCTGGTGTTTCAACTAGAAGTTATAATACCACTTTGTGACGTACCCATCCACCACTAGGCTGTGTCACGCTACTTCAAATCACACTTCTTGAACCAATTTTGAATTCTGATAACAAATAACTAATAAAGAAGCAACAAATAAATGTAGTAACCATACATGCAATAATCAAGATTCATGCTATACTTAAAAATAATTCTTAAACATGTCATGCATAGCCATGACCAACAAGCAAGCACATTATAAATATAAATATCAATGATAATAATTAATACACAACGAAAATAAATATACAAGCAAAAGAAACCATGATGGAGAGGACATATCTTAAACAAAACCAATCACCAACTCGCTGCAGAACAAGGACGTTCCACCTAGCCTTAGACATTATTGTTCCAAGTCTCAACAATAGGTCACCCATGAGCCAGGGCTGTGAATCCATAAGGATGGGTTTAGAGAAATAGTCATCTTCCGAAATCAATCAATAATCAAGATCTCACAGGTTTCTCAACACACAAAAATCCAAAATACACCAACAGATATGAAATTCAAGGCTTGTACAATATGCAAGTGAAATTTTATGTCTTGGTAAATGGATCAATTTTCAAGAACATAGTTTTTAAATGAGTTTTGGACTTAAAATTGCAAAAATAATAGAGATAAACAACCATCAAATAACACACATAACACAACAAATGATAAAGGAGTTGACCCCTTTCTTGGGATACATCTCCTGGTCCAACTTCCAATGGTCCTCTTTAATTAAGTGTTCAATATGTGAAAAACAACAATTTACAATGCTCAAATGGAAAACATAACAACTCCAATGGATCCAAAATTGTCAAAAACCCCTGTCTAAACTTTTTCTGCACCCGGTTTGGTCAAAAAATGAAGAATTTATCTCTCCTATAAGTTTTTCCTTCTCCTACAACCAAATCTATATCGAAAATGCACACACTCAGTTAAAACCTAGTTCCCATGTCCTCAAACTTGGCTCTGTGTGCATTTCTGGTTCGTGGGAAAAATTGTCACGTGGTTAGCGTAATTGGCGCCAACCCCCTAAAAATCCTGCTCATGTGAGGTTACGTGTCAAAGGGATGGGATATAACCGCTCACCCCTATTGAATGTCCCCCAAAAATTTCGTTCTCTTGGCCATGTGACTTGGTTTTCATGTAGAATGTGTCCACGGGATGGGCTAAGCCCCGACCCTTTTACCATCAAATGCACCACCATTTCAACTGAAATAATATTTCTTCCATTACAGAGTAAGAAACACCCTGCAGGTGGACTGGTGAGTCCAGCCTCACACATCCATTTGTCTCAGAGCTCACATGATCGAACATAGTGGAGTCCGACCCAAAATTTTAATGGCTGGCGGGGTGCCATGTGTCGGCCTCCGATTGGGCCACATAGCACCTTGCCATTGGTCCAACTCAACACCCACATGCCCAGTCACATGCCACGTGTCCTTGCCACATTGGTGACACATCAAAACCACGTAAGTTGTACGATTGTATGGTATGCACAGTCAATTGTCACGTAATCTTGTACGTATTGTACGGACTACACAATCAACAAAAAATTTGCCTTTTTGGGAAAAGAGACAAAACACCATAACTTTTCCATACAGACTCCATTTGATCCCATTCAAGTTGCATTGGGATCATGAGGATGATATATACGCAATGAAACCATTTTTGAGCAATTTCAAACACTTTGATTTTTGAGCATTTTTTGATCCTTTGGATCACTTCTCCCCATTGGGAAGCTTTTTGACCTTCAAAAGACTATTTTCATTCAAATTGTAGATGAGGGCACAATTCCATCACCCTTACAACCTCAATCCATTTAGTTTTTCTTGGACTTGTGCCTTTGAGACCAACACTAAGGTACTCCACATTCCCTCATTTTGAAGTTCTTGTCTTTTTGTCAAGGATGGTATTGTGTTGCAATTCTGAAAGATATTCTGGTGAGAAGTCATCTATTTAAGGAATCTGAACATGCTCTCCTTGATCATCAATCAAAGGAGGCTCATACAATCTCAAATTCTCAACATTAACAACTGCACACATTTGCATATAAGGAGGCAAATCCAAACGAAAGGCATTGTTACCAATTTTTTCAAGAATCTTAAAAGGTTCATATTTGATTGGTTTCATGTTTTTAACTTCTCCTTTAAGCTTGTCTTTGCTAATGTAAAGACAAAATTCATATCCAACTTGGAAGTTGTGATCAACATGATTCTTGTCATGTCTTGTCTTGTACTTGGCTTGGCTCTTTTCCAACTGTTCTTGTACCATTTGATGCACCAATTGAAATTGTTCAATGAACTTCTTTTCTCTATCAATGTCATAATGACCATCAATAGCAACATATTTCCCAAAGATAAAATCTAAAGGATATTTTGGCAAGTAACCAAAACATGCCTCAAATGGAGATGTTTGAGTCTATGAATGCTTATCCTAGTTATAAGCATGTTGAATGTAGTGTAGGTGCTCATCTCAAAGCTTAGGATGCTTGCTGCAATAACCATGAAGAAGATGCACTACTGTTCTATTCACCACTTCTGTCTAACCATCAATTTGTGGATGGAATGTTGTTCTCTTTTTCAACTTGGTGTCCATGAGTGCCCATAATATTGACCAAAATTTCCCAAGATATCAAGAATCTCTATCATAAATAATGGATTTGGGCAACCCAAAATGTACCCATACAAGTTGAAAAAATATTTGTGCCATTTGTTCAGATGTAACCAGCTTCTTACGAGGCATTAAAATACACATTTTTCTTAAATTATCAACCACAACATAAAGATAATCATGATTCTTTTTAGACATAGGTAATCCTCCTACAAAGTCCATGGAAATGCTTTCTCATGGATGAGAAGGAATTGGAAGTGGAGTATACAATCCTAAGTTTTTGTTTCTAGTCTTACTTGTAGCACATAAATAACATCCTCTTACATATCATCATACACTTTCATTTATTTTAAGCCAATAGAAATACCTTTGCAGATTTTCCACCGTCTTGCTTACATTGAAATGGTCAACAATAAGAGAAGAATGTGCTTCCCTTATGATGTTGACTCTTTCAACCTGTGGAATACATAGCTTGTCAAGATGATACAAAAGTTTATCATGCACATGGTAATCCCATTCCTCTACTTGGTTAGCTTGACACAAAGTTGCATATACATCTTTAAAATCAACATCTAAAGGATATTGTTCAACATAGCTCTCATGCATGATAGAATTATTCTTAAGAATAACTGAAGCACTAATAATAGGCCTAGAAATCATATCAACAACCTTTTTATAAATGTCTTTCTTATACCTTATCACCAAGTGGAATTGTTGCAAGAATCCCATCCATATGAAATGCCTTGCCTGTTGTAGCTTAGTTTGTGATTGCAAGTATTGAAAAGGTTGATGATCAATGTGAATAATAGTTTCCTTTACCAACAAATAGTGTTTCCACTTTTTCACACTTTGCACCAATGCATACAATTCCTTGTCATATGTAGGATAATTAACTATTGCACCATTAAAAGTTTCAGAATGAAAACATATGGGCTTACCATGTTGCAACAAGATTGCTCCCATGGCATAGTTACTTGCATCTGTTTGTATTTCAAATGGCTTCCTTAAATTAGGAAGTGCAAGAACAGGATCTGAACTAATTCTCTCCTTCAATGCATGAAAAGTTTTTTGTTTCTTTCCTCCCCATTGGAAAACCTTCTTAATTATTTCCACAACATGTAATGGATCTGCAATTGAATAAAAATTAGAAATAAAATTTCTTCAATATTGGGATTCTCCCAAAAAGGTTTTGACCTCTGATACATTGTTGGGCTTGGGCCAATCTAAAATGACTTTGACCTTTGAGGGATCTATCTTCAATTTCCCCCCTCCAACAATATGTCCCAAGAAAACTAATGATGTCTTTCCAAACTCACATTTAGACATCTTTAAAAACAATTTTTCTTTCTTCAAGACATATAAGACTTTTTTCACATGTATGACATGTTCTTCACGAGATTTGCTAAATATCACTATGTCATCCAAGTAGACAATTACACAATCATCAAGAAAAGGCCTTAAAACATCATTCATAACTCTCATGAATGTTGTTGGAGCATTACAAAGCCTAAATGGCATAACCATCCATTCATACAAACCTTGCTTTGTTTTGGAAGTTGTCTTCCATGTGTCTCCTTCAATAATACTAATCTAATGGTAACCACTCCTCAAGTCCAACTTAGTGAAATACACAACATCTTTCAATTGATCAAGCATGTTATCACTGAAATTTCGTCCGCACATGGTTACAAGAACTCAGCATCGTCAAACAGTAATGAAGTCATTCATGGACCTGAATTAATACCGCAACATTCAAAAAAGGTCAAAAACTATACAAAGTAGTGAAAAATTGAAGAGCTCTTTGCATACATTGGGCGTGTGCGTGCATGCGTAGAACAGGAACGTACAAATCGTGCACATGCGCACGATGCGTGACTGTTAGCGCAAAAAGCCGTGCACCTGCTAAATGACGCATTTATGAATGTGGTCTGCCTCCCAACCACTTATGGTTCAGCTTCCAAGTGGATTTGACCTCCAAATCCGGGCTGGATCCAAATGGTGGGCTGGTCAAAGACCTAAGAATGCCCTAAATGGCCTCTTTTCACACTACAAAGCAGTTAAACAAAAGTCCAAAAGCAATGCTATAAAAAGCCATGAATGCACCTCATTTTCTCAAGGAATTCAAAGTAATGTTATGCTGCCTATATTGCTTTAAGGACTCCACCCTTGACAAGAGCACATTGGCACCATTACATTGGGCAATCCATCTCACCATTGAGTGGATTTGCAAAGAGTTCTTTCATAACCATTTTCATTTTCTTTGTTGTAAGAAAAGCTACTAGCGAGGGTCCAAGAGCCTTCCCTTAGAGGAAGAAGGGACTCATTGTCCCCTTTCTTCTTGGTGCTTTGTTTTCATCAATAGATAAAGCCTCAAACATTGGTGACATGGGTCTTTTTGTTCTTGTTATCTCTATGTCCCTATGCTTATGATTTTAATTTTTATTGCATCTATTAGTTTAATTCTTAGTCTTAGTTTTTTTTTTCTTTCTCTAACCCTTTTCTCTATAGCTGTCTTGCTCAGCAGACACAACTGGGCATGAAAGCACCTCGATTCTGCTCACCAAGGTGATGAAAGAGGCGCAACAGATTGGCGACTCCAGTGGGGACAGGTATCAATTTCCTACCTCATTTGGGTTTAGTTTTCTCTTCTTTTAGTTTGATTAACTTGCAGGTGCACTAACCGACCTAAGCCGACCTGCCAACCAACCAATTCCAAGTTGAATTGGGAGAAATCCATCTGGATTTTTCTTTCTCGGCTGCTTGTCACCAGTGCACGGGTATTCTACTCCACAGACGCGCATCGTGCATGCATGCGCTTAAGTGATAGTATTTCTCTGTGCGCATGTGCTTTCGGACTCATCTCTGTTCGCGCGCTTTCACTCTGTGCGCCTCTGTCTTCACTAGGGGCCACGCATTTGAGAAAAAAATCATATTGTAAGTTGTTGGGATGTGGGGAAGGCCATTTGCCTTCTTAAAAATGATGTCAAGCATGTTTTAAAGCAGCACCACACTTAGTCCCCTCATCATATAAAGGGGTTAGTCAAACACACATAGACACTTAGGAGGATAAAATCAATTTCCCTTCTTTGCTTTTTGCCACATGGATGGCTTGTTTTGACTTATAATATAAGTTGGAAATCATTTTTAATCATATTTAACTTACATTGGGACTAGAAGTTGAGTTACAATCGCTTAGTATGCTCTTCTCTCGCGCCTTCAAGCGACCTTGAGCATCAGAAAAAGATTGTGAAACGATTTCATCTCCCTTAAGAACATTAAAACCTTTAGGAGAGGACAAAAACCCTTCTTGGGACTCCTCTTGGTTTGCTTTTTCAAACACATCTTAATATTGCAATGGGCCCATACATGCCCACATGCTACAAATATAGGATAGTGTTTGAAATTTTTCTTTCTTAGATCAAAACACTAGGGAAGTTTAAAGGTTTGTAACGAGCCCATACATGCCCACATATTCAATCTAGGATAGTTTCCAGCTTTTCTTAGATTACATCACAAATAGGGAGTTAAAAGATAGTAACGTACCCACATTTCCACATGCTAGCTTTCTAGGGCTTTTGAATTATGAAAGTTTGTACCAAAGGCACTTAGTTAATTAGGTAATCAAACTCTTGTAAGGACCAAGCGAAGTCCACATGCAGCAAGGTGA
>JASDQU010685687.1:3984-18404 GCA_032191745.1 Picea mariana | reverse complement strand
GAGGAGGGTGCACTTGGTGAGGATGGCACATCATCAGCAGGGAGGACTTTCAGAGCTCATATTGTAGTGAGGTTTGTTTCAGAGGGAGGCTACATCTCAGTATCAAAGTACCGTGGGAGGGTTTCTCCATCAGAGCTTCCAGTTGGCAGAGAGCTCTAGTTTAGTGGTCTTGACAACATTTATGCAGGGCACACCTTCCTAGGGCGCACTTGCTTCAGTTGGGCTTGTATTGCAGCTTGGATCAAGCTGTTATTGTATTAGGTTCTTCTATATATTGTACTTGTTGTATTCTACCTTCTATTCTCCCTATTTATACACTTATATTCCAAACTGGTTTTCCCGAGGGGGTTTTATCCAGGGTCATGTTGACCAAACATACCTGTGTTCATTTCCATGTATGTTAGAGTTTAGAACTACAATATTTTAAGCAGTAAAGATCTGTATGTGTGTTGCATATATTTTGGTATGAATGTGCTAACCCTTGGTGACAAAAACTACATGCTAGTGCACCTAAATGGCTTATGTAACCGTAACAAATCAGTAAAGAAGTTATTGAACAATTTGTTGTCCTAAAACAACAACAAACCATTGTTAGATAGTTGAAACTTAGAGCCAACTTGAGGTCAAAGACAGACCTAGTTGGCAGCTTGATAAAACCTGGAAAATCTTCATGGTATCAGAACTTGGTGGCTGATTTTTGTTGAGTTTTGGACAACATATGAGTGGATTGTTTTAGACACCTTTTGGGCAAATTTTATGGACAACAATTGACAAATTTTAGTGGYAGTTAGTTGGYAGATTTTTGTGGAGGGTTGTAGAGTASTTTGTGGACATTTTCGTCGATCTCTTTTCACACCTACGTGGTAGGAGTGAGGTTTATTTGTCACGACCTCTTTTCACACCTATATTGCTAGGAATGCGGTCAATGTTCGTTTGCCTCTTTTCACACCTGTGTTGATATGAGTGAGGCAATGTTCCTTTGCAATTGGAGCATCAGTTTGAGTGAAATCGATAATGATGTCAGCATCTCATCTACGTATGGAGGATAGGCTAGCTGGAGATAACAACCGATCGTCTTGGAAGGCCAGGATCGTCTTTGTCTTGGAGGACCTCGAACTATGGGATATTGTTCAGGCAGTTGTTCTTGTTCCCCCTGCTACTGATCTCATCTTTTTAGTAGAGTTTAGGAAGAGGAACAACAAGGCAAAGACGACGATATGTGATGCAGTGCAGGATCATATCATTCCCCACTTGAATAGGAAAGCTTATGCATTTGAGATGTGGGCATCTCTATGTAAGCTTTATGAGAGCTCTATTGAGAACTAGAAGATGGTTCTTCATGATCGACTCGGAGGCATTCACATGCTAAAGAGTGAGTCGGTGACTTCTTTCCATGGTCGATACACCCAGATCAGAGATGAGCTTGAAGTCGTTGGAGAGGTGATGGACCCAGATTCTATGGTGAGGACAACCTTAAACAACTTTACCAAACAATGGGGTCCATTCGTTCATGGCATTGTTTTCAGGGAGGTCATACCCACATGGGAGAGTATGTGGGATGACTTCATTCGGGAGGAGACTAGACTTGTAGCAGAGGCTTCTGGATAGCAACAGATAGTTCAAGGTGATGAGGATCTTTCCCTTTGAACAAAGGGAAAGAATAAGGTCGACTGGGGAGGTCGGCAGGGTCCCAAGTTTGGGGACCCACTACAGAGAGGAGAGAGCAACAGTGGTCAGAAGAGAGATATGAGCAAAGTGAAGTGCTTTGTTTGTAAGAAGTTGGGGCACTATGCCAGACAATGTCCCAATAGGAAGAAGAAGAGGGGTGGTACCGCAACTACAACAAAGGAGGCAGAGTTTCAGACTTTGTTTGAGAGACAGTGTGCTTTCCTCATATGTTACACTCCAGTTGAGATGACACCCAACATCTGATATATTGACAACGGGGCTTCGAGCCATATGAATGGAGTCAGAGAGCATTTGATTGATCTTAGAGACACATAGGTCAGGATGGAGATTTCCCTCTGAGATGACTCTTTGGTTAGAGTTGTTGGGATTGGCATTGTTACCTTTCGTAGAGATGACATGCCACCTATATCGTTAAGGGACATTCTCTATGTCCCTAGGATGAACAAGAATTTGATTTCAGTTTCTACCCTCCATGATAGAGGTCTTGAGGTGTCCTTCAGAGGGACCGAGGTCTTCATACACCCTAAGGCATCCTCGCTTGCCTCAAGACAAGTGATTTGAGTGAGGGATGGGAAACTGTTCAAATTGCTTTTCAGCCTCTTCATGCATTGGCAGTGAGCAACGACAACAACAAACAGACATGTGAGCTATGGCATCATAGGATGGCCCATCTACATCATGGAGCCCTTCGAGGACTAAGCGAGGTTGTGACGGAGTGCCACAGATCAGTACAGAGCATCAATATGTTTGTAGAGGGTGTGCGCTTGGTAAGTTTACCAAGGCCTTGTTCCCCAGCAGTGACACCAAGTCAGCTGGGATACTGGATTTGGTACACACGGATGCGTGTAGGCCCATGTCTCAGAAGTCCTTGAATGGTTTTGAGTACTATCTCACATTCATTGATGACTACTCAAGGAAGACCTGGATTTATTTCTTGAAGACCAAGAGTGAGGTATTCAAGCAGTTCCAAGAGTTCAGAGCTCTTGTGGAGAACCAATCTGGAAAGAGGATTAAGGTCTTGTGGTCGGATAACGGAGGAGAGTATTCCTCCACTCAGTTCATAGACTTATGTACCTAGCATGGGATCAAGAGACAGATGACCGTACCATACAACCCCCAGCAGAACGGTACAACGAGATCCATGCTGCATGATCAGAGTTTGCATCTTTACCTATGGGAAAAGGCAAGTGCTACTGTAGTTTACCTGCAGAACAGGAGCCCCCACAGGATATTGGGGAAGATGACTCTTGAGGAGGCCTTCACTAGTAGGAGGCTCGATGTCGAGCACATCAGGATCTTTTTGTGCTTGACCTTTTCTCATGTCCCCTCAGAGAAGAGGACAAAGCTAGACCCCACAACCCAACGGGGGATTCTAGTTGGATACTCAGAGGTGTCCAAAGCCTATCATATCTACATTCCATCACTTAGGAGAGTGGTGGTGAGCAAAGATATCAAATTTGAGGAGGATAGGGGTTTTTAGAGATCTCTTGAGTTGAGAGTTAGTGTGGAGGATGATGCAGAGGCACCGATTGATGTCTCAGAGAGAGCACAGCCTCGGGTTTCTGGTACACCAGTATCAGGGGTGACAGGGTCACCATGCACAACTTCAGGGTCACAGTAAGAGGGTGTTCAGTCAAAGGGGGCAGAGGCTTCAGGATCTCGGAGTGTTGAGACTAGACCTGAGGCAGTTACTCTTGGGCAGAGAGACCTTACTTCTCCATTGAACGCTTCAGGGAAGAGGAGACCTAAATGATTCTAGGAGACCCTGAAGGAGGCCAAGGAGAACGTAGGGGAGCCTAAGAGCCAGATCAGGGAGAGTATACCTCCAGTCAGACTTGGATCATATTTGGCTTTAGTGATGAGTATCTCAGATACTGAGCCACAGATATTTGCACAGGCAGTGGACCAGCAGGTCTGGAGAGAGGCCATGCTGGAGGAGTATGACTCCATTGTGCGCAACGATGTTTGGGAGGTGGTTCCGAGGCCAGTGGGGAAGTTAGTTGTGACTTCCAGGTGGTTGTACAAAACCAAGTATGCTGCAGATGGCATCATAGAGAAACACAAGGCTCGTTTTGTAGCGTGAGGCTTCTCTCATATAAAGGGAGTCGATTATGATGAGACATTCACACCAGTTGTGAGATACACCTCGATCAGGAGTATTATTGCCATAGTGACAGAGATGGGTTGGAGCATTCATCATATGGATGTGAAGACCGCATTTTTGAATGGATTTATAGATGAGGAGGTGTACATTGAGCAACCACAAGGGTTTGAGGTGAGTGAGAGGGAGACTCACGTGTGTCTTTTGAGAAAGGCACTTTATAGTCTGAAGCAAGCTCCCCGAGCTTGGTATTCACGTATTGACACATACTTGCTTTAGATGGGATTCAAGAATAGAGATGTTGATCCTAACCTCTATTACATCATTAGAGGTGAGGACACACTCATTCTCATTCTATATGTGGATGATTTTTTCATCACAGGAGCTAAGGATCTCATAGTTGACTGCAAGATGGGACTTGCATCAGAGTTCGATATGAGTGACATTGGGTTGATGCATTATTTTCTGGGTATGGAGGTATGGCAGGAGGAGGGACACATATTTCTCGGGTAGGGGAAGTATGCTGCAGATATTCTGAGCAGATTTCAGATGGAGGACTGCAGACCTATGTCGACACCCATGGTTACCAACTGGAAGAAGCTTGGTGCTTCAGATTCCCAGTTGATAGATGATACATTTTATAGGTAGTTGATTGGTTCACTTATGTATTTGGTCAACACTATACCATATATTTGTTTTGTCGTGAACACTCTCAGCCAACATATGGTAGAGCCGAGGAGTGTTCACTAGATTGGGACAAAACATGTGTTGAGGTACATTGTTGGTACAATTGATTTTGACTTGGACTATATAAGAGGTGATGGGGTCAGTTTGGTTGGCTACACCGACTCAGACTAGGCAGGATGTGTTACTGACAGGAACAACACCTCAAGGTGTTGCTTTGGTTTGGGGTCAGGACTTGTTTCTTGGTTTAGTCGAAAGTAGAAGTTAGTTGCCTTGAGTTCTGGCAAGGCAGAGTACATGGCGGCCAATCATGCCAGTTGCGAGGCCATTTGGCTTCATAAGATGCTAGTAGGATTATTTGGTCAGGAGATGCCACCAACCATCATACACTGCGATAATCAGATTTGTATCAAAATCTCTAAGAATCCAGTTTTCCATGACCGGTCGAAGCATGTTGAGATCATATATCACTTCATCAGAGATTGGGTTTAGAGAGGGGCAGTGCAGTTACAGTATATATCGACCGACGAGCAGATTGCAGACGTCCTCACGAAGGTCCTACCAAGGGGCAACAATGTCCATTTCAGAGACAAGATGGGCTTGGTGAGAAACACTTTCCTCGATAAGAGGGACTGTTGAGACTTATGTACCTTGGGAAGTGTTCCCCATGTGTTTGTGAGATCCTAAACACATGTGGGAAGTACTATGTACTTTGTGCCTTGTACTTTATGTCTAATTTCACTTTGACTTAAGAGATTTAAGTCAAAAGTGAAATTTGGTGATTTTAGCCCAAAGTGACTATTAATTCACTTTGTGGGGGAATTAGGTGACATAAATTGAACTTAGGGAACTTAACCTGAAGTGGGTTTGAGAGTGAGATTATTATGGGATGATCTCAACCATTGATTGGACATGATATAGGATGATCTCAATCGTCCATTCTTTGGTTTTCCTTATGGATGTTCAAGAGGGGCGCAAAGGGCAAGGAGGAGCTCATTCACTCACTTGCTCACTTGGAGAGTTTGAGAGAGAGCATGAGCATGAGGTTTCAGGCATTGGTTGAGGAAAGCTTAGGCGCTTCTATCCATGGAGGCTGCCAACAAGCTTAGGTCCTTTATTATTTAGTGGAGAGGTTCTTGCTGTGAGGAGGGCACACTTGGTGAGGAGGGTGCATCATCAATAGGGAGGATTTTCAGAGCTCATATTGCAGTGAGGTCTGTTTCATAGGGAGGCTACATCTCAGTATCATAGTACTATGGGATGGTTTCTCCATCAGAGCTTCCAGTTGGCAGAGAGCTCTAGTTCAATGGTCTTGACAACATTTATGGAGGGCACACCTTCCTAGGGCGCACTTGCTTTAGTTGGGCTTGTATTGCAGCTTGGATCAAGCTGCTATTGTATACAGTTCTTCTATATATTGTACTTGTTGTATTCCACCTTCTATTCTCCCTATATATACACTTATATTCCAAACTAGTTTTCCTCGGAGGGGGGGGGTGTGTTGTTATCCACGGTCATGTTGACCAAAAATACATGTGTTCATTTTCATGTATGTTAGAGTTTAGAACTACATTATTTTCAACAATAAAGATCTCTAGGTGTGTTGCATATATTTTGGTATGCATGTGCTAACCCTTGGTGACAAAAACTACATGCTAGAGCACCTAAATGGCCTATGTAACCGTAACAAAACAACAAAGAAGTTATTGAACAGTTTGTTGTCCTGAAACAACAACAAACCATTGTTAGACAATTGAAACTTAGAGCCAACTTGAGGTCAAAGACATACCTAGTTGGCAGCTTGATAGGACCTGGAAAATCTTCACTTCATATTGCTCTGACCTGGTCCATCTAGTCACCAATGCTAGTTTGTTCAGGGTTTGATGTATGCCGAGTTGATGTGGGAGCTTCATACTACTCTAACCTAGTCCTTATTGACTCCATGGTCTTTTGTTTGGGCCTGTTCTCCCGACGTGCTTCTCTGTGGTGGAATTTCGTGTGGTTTTCTAGACATATATTGTTTATTTCAGGATTGTTCTCAGATCCTTTTTTTGTATATTTTCTGTCGCTTATCAATCAACTCATTGGCCTTTTCTGGCTTTTATTTTCTGATCTATGTTTCCCATGTCTAGGCCGTGCTTAAAGCACCTACAAAATGTAATTTGGTTCTCTTCGGATGAATAKAATTTAGAATTATGCTTTTTTCAGTGGAAAAAAAAGTTAAGAGAAAACTATATTAATATGAAAATAATTTACATAGATGCTTGTGTTGGTTCAGATGCCAAGAAAACCATAACAGTCCTATGGAACCAAGATAGAGCAAGAAAACTTGCTTGCCCCATGGGGGAAACCAGGCTAAAAAAACATAATCTCTCTTAAAACCATGAGTCCGAGTGACCAACTCATTGAAATGAGACTGCTAAAATTGCCTATGATCTGGACACAAAAAACTTGGAACTGAACTATACTAGAAAAACTGTAAAACATGCTAATCCTTTGCATGAGGAACTTGAGAGAAGGGTGGACCCGCAACATCCATGTAAGTAGTTGTAGCAGAGGACTTCGCCCATGGTCGGCTTACAGTCGGAGGTTGAAAGGAGCCTCCATGATGTTGAGCAATCCAGGTCACCACCTCCAGAAGATAAACATTATGCTCCTCGAAAGTCACCATTCTATGCTTCAACTAGTGAAAATCCTTACCTTTATGCAGCATGCCCAGAGCCACCATTGTTTTGGTGTGCCAATAGAGTTCCAAAGTCCTGAAAAAACTTGGAATTGCAAGTTCTAGTGCAACCCATATTCGAGATTATTCCCCCCACTTGTTGTTCAACTTCCTCATCATCTTTGAATTTGCTGACCAACTTGACCTCGACTTCCAACGCAACTATGGTCGCCTGGTCCTCCTTAGGCACAAAATCATGATAAAAATTAGCATAAGCAACCACTGCCATGGTAGCTCACGATGAACCAACAAGGGAGGGACATGGTTTCTGTCCATGGAGATCCATGAGAAGGTAAGACAAACAAGCCAAAGAAACAGACCCATCCTTAACGAAAACAAAACCAGGCAACCTGAGAAAGCATAGCCAAAGAAACACTGCATCCATGGCTTCCTCCTTGCCATTTATCCACCCATGAGCCATAATATTTGTCACCTTCAGACGTACTAGGGTTTCATTGCTTTTCCTGGGCATGAAGAACATCATAATGTTGGGTTGTGAGCCTATCTTCTGAATCGTGCGAGCTTTCGAACTCACAATCCACCAGACTGTCACCATTAACCTGCATGACGATTTGACTTGGGTGAAGTACAATGCCATTATTCTCCAATGCTTGAGAGCCTATGACCTGTTGCATCGGGTCTTATGTCGTCACCTCCACACGAGACACGTAACTCTCTTGACAAGCGAACACCCGATTCGAGGTTAGAATGTTAACTATAAATGTTTAAGTGATTTAATAACAATCTTTAAATTTTCAAAGAGTTTATGTGATTTAAAAAAGATTGTTTTTAAAAATTTAGTAATAATCATTTTGAATCAATAAACTATTTTTTGAAAATTTTAGAAAAATTATAAATAACAAAATTTTCACTCCAATACAATCATTAATAGAGAATGGCATATAAACCCCCTTGTTATGGTTAGTCCCAACATGAATAAATGATTGGGGTAAGTGAAAGTTCTTAACAACTCTAATAGTGTAAGATTTTAACAATTTTAATAGAAAATGATCCCATTTTACAACAAAAATTTAATTGAGTGGAAGTATCTATATAGTCTTTGTGTTGATAAATGATTTGTACCTTAAAAACTATTTTTTTTAATTAATAAATGATCTGTGTTTTAAAAATTATTTTACAAATAAGCTACTTACCATGTTTAGTCTTTTTAAAAGTTGTAAGACAAATATAGTTTATGATGCGTTCTCTACTTTAAATACTTTTTAATTCAAAGTTGGCTTTATAATATTAGTCCTTAAGATGATGTAGTATCATCTACCCTTACTCTAATACTAATATTATTGGTGGTTTCAATGTCATGTTTTATTAGTTATCTTTGATTTATGATCAACATAGATCCATCTTAAACCCAGATCTATCAAGCATTGAGAGAGATCCAATTTTTTAAGGTATAATTTTTTTTATTATTATTTCATTCCTTGTCAAGTCTTACACGATGCGTGTAATTGTTTTTTTTTTTTTATTGAGCTGACTTTATTTTTATTATTGTTATTTTTTTCTTTAAATTGAACCGTTTTTTTTTTAGTGTAGTGTTATCTAACATAACATAACACTAATGCCTCAACATCTCCCCCAGATTGGGCTGTAGAGCACCTCGCTACTCTCGGTGCAATTATTCTCCATTTAATGTTACATTGTATCTTTTTTTTTGCGAGCAAACCAAACCAATCTATTATGTTTATCATAGTGAAAAAATATATACAAAAACCATTGAACTGCTGCCCTATCCTTGGGAAAACCAGACCAACACCAATGGAGCAAATTATCTGTCCATGTGGTTTGTACTATGTTATTTAGTAAAAACAAACTTGCATAGCTATAAAAGAAAACAAGAGGTCTATCTATCTTGATACAATCATCCCAAAGGCTGCAGAAAAAACTTCTTAAAGAGTTTAAAATGCAATTAATTCAGACAAACTAAATGGGAGAGAGATCACTTGCCCTCTCTTGGAGTTGTTGGTCCCGAGGCTCTGAAGCGACGCCCTATTGGGTCTCTTCATGGCGGTCCCGAGCGTCCAAGCGAGCGTGGATATCCCAGAGTTGGTGCTGCACCTCAACCAATTGCTCCTGCATTTCCTTACATTCATCTTCACTATCCAGAAGTATTTTTCATCGAAAAGTCTTTATATGCTAATAAAGGTCAACCGTTTTGAAGTATTTAGTATCTCTTGCTATGGAACTACCGAGGTAAGGAGCCTAACTGCCAATTTTAACATCAACTTCCCAATCGTGGACGATAGCATGCTCCTGGTAGACAACGACCTCCATAGTAGCAAGTTCCTCCTAGATGCGGGGAGGGATTTCCTCTTTGAATTCACTAGCAACGGTTTGGGCAGATTGCATCACTCTTAGGCTATAGGGTTTCGGGATAAGATTGCTAGAAGAGGAGGGGTCGGGAGGGTGTCTTCGTCCTCGATGATATCCTCTAGAATAACCACGGGTGGGTGGCATGGTCGCGGACTAGAGCACATGCACAAGAGTAGGCAGATGAAGGAGGAGAGTCGAAAGCCAATTGACAGTCTTGAGATTAAACAAAGTCAGGCCTCTGCGGGGAGGAGCTCTTGCTCTCTTTGCATTCCAACTATAAAACAATTTCGAAATATCAAACCCATTGAGAACCATAATTCTTGCTGGATAGAAATACCACTTACCCTAGTCATGCTTCATAATGGAGAGGTCGTCCCGCATTCTGGAGTAATTAGTTTTAATGCTGGTCATTTCCATAGCATAGTCAAGGTAGAGGAAGGTCGATTCGAGTAGACATACCCCTATCAAACATAATTCGCCACATGAACCTAATCTAACTCCCCATCGTCTCATGAATACGACCATGCGAGGTGGTTTAAAACTGTGTTGGACACGTTGTCTCTCGACGCTTCTTTCAAAAGGGCTCTCGTGTCCTACTGACCCACCGCTATCACCCCATCTGGGATATGTTATATTGTATCTTATTACAGTTCCTATATCAAAATTTTATTCCAACATAACAACCACTTTAAAAAATACACCAATACATACACATATACATGTACATGCGTTGATCACAACAATCATCGTACCCCATTATACTATTGCTCTATCAATGAGTGATGTCATAATAAAATTATAGGGCAAAATTCATTGGAAAATGCTTTGTGTTCAAAATTTCACATTATAATTAAAGTTCCATCATTGTAACCAATTAACAATTATAAAACATTTAATATTATGTATGATGGGTAGTATAACATTCAATCTAAATAAATTTAAATCCAACCATATAAAACCCAACGTATATAACACTAGCACAGTCACAAATTTGTGGCTGGTGAACGTCGAAAGGTTTCGGCTAGTCCAGAAAATAAAACACAGCGCTAAAATAAACTTGAAACGCCAGGAAAAAGAACTGCCTCAGGATTAGCTGCAACTGTCATATGTATTATATTGTTGTCTCGGGACAAATGGGATCTAGCAATATTAAATAAAGACGGCTTGCAAAACTTGAACCGCCGGGAAAGAGAAACGGCCCAGAGGTGGATGGAAGGAGTCGGAAGGAGTTGGCTGGAAGGAGGCAGTGTGTCCAGAACGTGGTTGGTGAAGGCCAAAGGTTTAGGTTGGCCTAGAAAATGAAACCCTAATCACACCATAGTAAATTATAAATATGATTAAGTAAAAATAAAAAAATAAACATGTAAACTGATGTCTTTATAATAGTAAGGAAGTTAGTGGTTGAAATCACAACCATTGATTTATTGGGACTACTAAGAATATTTCATCAATATTTAATCTTGTCCATACAAAACTGATTAAGCATTAAAAACCTATTAAATATACTCATGATCAATAGGTATATGTCTTTCAATGTAATTAAAAAACTCTATAACAAAGTGCTTAATACTCAATATCACCTTGAATCTTTTCACAAGCATTTGTACACAATAGAAATTAAAAACATACTCGCCTAGGAAGCATATCTGTACTTCCCGAGATCTACATATCACCTATGTCATTAAACCAAATCCATGTGACCGTGATCAAAGCTTAACCCACTTTATCTTCCCTTACATTGCGCTATATACAGAGCAGGGCTCCCGGAAATTTGAATCTTTTAATCTGTTCAAGCAAATATGAAATCACAAAGTAGAGGGAATGCAATGAGTGTGTAATCCTAAACCCTGAAGACCCTCGAGGGTTTATCACAGAGAGGCCATGGCCAGCGACCTGGAAGTAAAACCAGAAGAGCTCCGCACAGGAGACGAAACGAAGATGGACCACATCGCGCAAACACTAAGCGATGAATGGGTTAAAGTCTTAACAAATTCTGTTTCGAGCTGTGGCACAGAAAAGATACTCGAAGAAGACTGGAATTGTTCATCGGCTCATTCAATTCTCCCCTCCAATGGTGGACGCCCGAGGATAAGGTATGTTAGAGATGAGTTGCTGGATTTACAGTTCCATGGGAAGGAGGAACAATTGTGTAGATGGAACCAGATAATGGATTATTCAGGGCATATTGGTGCTGAAATCCACGATCTGGAGAAAACCGTTGAGAACTACTCCAAACCGCGCCGAAGGAACATAGACAGACGCCAGAGAGCCCGCAAAAATGAAGAGGCCTCAAAAGGGGAAAATACTCCTCATGCAGTCCCTGGTATGCATTTTTATTTAATTTTGTTTTTATACTAAAATAAATTCACAGATGCGTCAAACCAGCCTTGGTTCACCGGTGAGTTTGACAGAGGGTTAAACTGTCCAACAAGGTGGGATGCTCGCTGTGTTCTGTTGCACCTATATGGCATGTGTTGCAAAGGGATGATATGAAAAGCATTAACTTGCCGGTGGATTTTCTTGATGCTATAAGTTCACAGTAATTGGCAGTATCCCTGATCAATGTTCTTTTCTTTGGCCCCAAGTGCTAGAAGAACATCTGCTCATGGTTCTCGTATGCATCCCAGAATCACGCAGCCAGGTCCTGTCAGTCCTAGACACTCTTAGTATCATCAGATAGATCGTTCGATCTTTCTGATTGATTGATTCCGCTCCAGACAATTCCTATTCCTCACCCTCTACCTCCTCTTCCTGTCTTATGGACATCTAGTTGATGTCTGGCACTACTCCTTTCTCCTTCTTTGTAATATTTAGTTAATGTATTTAGGGTATTATCTTGTTTTTTTTCTTGCTTTATGCTTTCAGGGTATCCGAGTGCACTTCTACAGATTGGAATGAGTGTTTGTACTCCCTAGTTTCATTGACCTACATAATGGTAATTTGTTGGCATTAATAAAATGATCTTATCTCAGTGGACTTTGATCTCTAGCACTCCTTTCTCCTTCATTGATCTAATATATATATATTTTTTTCAGAAATATGTCTTATAGAGTCTCTTTGGCTAAGCTTCTATGCTATGAGGGGATTATCTATGCTGTCAAAGTTGCTAAAATTTTGGTATACTCGTTTAACCATAGACAATGGCACATCATTGTCACCCAACCATAGGCACTTACACATGCCACCCCCAAGCACAATAATTTTTTCTTAGATAGATTCCGGCAAGTCCACTAGAACCAACGGATAAACCCTAACCAGAAATACCAATACTGCTGCGGCAGTAGCACAATATCAAGAGAGCATACCTCTACCAATAGAAGCGTACCTTTACCAAGAGAAGCGCACAAGAGAGCTACTAGAAAGACTGAGATTACACCACGACCACTGCTGCACCACCCTCTCCAGACTTGCGCCTCCTTCTGCTGCAACTACTGCTCTTTAAACTTGCGCCCTAGCTGAGTGAGTGAGTGTGTTCAAATGAGGAGCGCCAAGCCTCTATTTATACTAGTCTACCAAGGTGTTTTTTCATGTGGGGCCGACCTCAGTTTCTGGAGCCTTCTATTTACTTTACTATTAATCTTCTTGGGCCGACTTCTCTTCTAGGGTATTCCACATTTGTTTAATGGTTCTCTTGCTTCTGAAATATTCTACTCTAAGTACAAAGGTTATACTGGAGGTTAATACCTCCCGCATCTACCATAACATCAACACTCCCTCTTAGCTAGGGAGGTATTAACTATGATGTTCTTCATGTAATGGTCTCAATCACATCCATCCATCTCACATGGCATGGGCAAGACTCACATGGTCTTGCAGACCAGTCTACAGGTAGCATCACCACAGCCACACAGGCTATCTCATGATCAAACAGATCATGTCACAAGTATCACCATCATAGCCAAACAGGCTTTGTCATAGTCACACAGATTATCTGGTGAATCGATACATCACAATCACCATCATAGCCATATACTGACTATGTCATAGTCACACATAGAATATCTGATGGTCATGTCACAGTCATGCATCCAGGGCCTCATCAACACATGTAACATCTCTCTAGTGGGCACAACCTTGTCGTCCTCTCAGAACTTATGGGTCTCGGCGTCCTTTCAGACCTTATGTCATTACAGGGCTTCATCTAGCTCACTCAAAGCTAGGCAACTAGCTAGTTCACACAGAACTGTGCTACTACCCAATCCACATGGAGTTTGGGCAATTTATCCGTTTGAGCCAGTTCACACACAAAACTGCGCTACTACCCAATCCTTACGGACTCTGGGCAACTATTCAGTTTGAGCCAGTTCACACACAGAACTGCGCTACTACCCACTCCGTACGGAGTCTGGGCAACTGATGTGCCTGCAAATGACTACCCGCTGCTGCCACACTCTATAAGCTACTGCCCCAAGAATCGCATATGTGACTCATCACTCCCTCTTACGAGGGAAGTCTTTCTAGACCACGCCAAGCTTGTCCCTGAAGTACTCAAACTTTACCTTTGACAGAGGCTTGGTCACCACATCTGCTATTTGCTCGTCTGTGCCAATATACTGGAGCTTCACAACTCCCTTTTGCACCCGATCTCGGATATAATGGTACTTGATCTCGACGTGCTTGGACAAGTCATGAAACACAGGGTTCTCAGACAACTTTATACAACTCTGGTTGTCACAAAAAATACAAGTCACCTCCAACTCGAAATCAAACAATCCTACAAGCAACTTTTGAAGCCACATAACTTCGCTACTAGATGAACATGCTTCTATATATTCTGCCTCGACTGTACTGAGTGCCACACTAGTCTGCTTCCTGCTGAGCCACGAAATCACAACTGACCCCAAACTGAAGCAACATCCTGATGTACTCTTCTGATTTGTGACACTACCGACCCAA
>JASDQU010685686.1:57008-70440 GCA_032191745.1 Picea mariana | reverse complement strand
TTTGTTGTTATAATTCATAGTGTAATATATACATATGACCACAACTCACACATCATTAGGAAATTTTGTGGCTAAGGCCATATTCCTTATTATTTTATTATATTATAAGGTATGGTTATGGATGACTGAATGAAACTTGATTTGTAGGCTCAATAATTGTCTTGCAGTGTGTGTGATTGTTTTGTGGGACAATAAACCCCTCCTAATGGAGCTACCTATATTGAAAGTATTTGTCACTTGAGTTATGAATAAATATACATCTCAAACCTTCATTTTTATTATATCATCTTGTGACCTTTTTATATCTAAAATACAAAGTGTTTTCCACAAAATAATTAAGGCATTGAGGTCCACCTAGGAAATACAATTCATCCCACTCTCTATCCCATAAGATAGAATGTGATTTGTTGGTATCTTTATAGTATTGCCTATGTGTTATATTCTTTTTCAAGACCAACCTCGTGTGTGGTCGAGGGGGTGGGGGATCACATCAGGGTGGTTTCCACTCTTGTGAAATGGGTTGCAAGGGGGCGAAGCCCCTTAAAGAAAATCAAAAAAAATTTCATCTATTTTTAGTGGTTTTCTAAACATTGTTTTCCCTTTTGGCGATTTTGTGGTGCATGGGTGGATTTGTGTCCTAGCCAATGCTTTTATAATTCCAATTAAACAATTAGTATTGTATTCTAATATGATCCAATGGATTGTGGGTTTTTGGATGGTTGTAGTCTAAAATTTCTACAAAAAAGAATTTTTTTCGGCTATACATTTCGGGGAAATTTGCCCGAAATCTAGCAATAAATTATTAGATCCACAATTTTGAGTGATTATTTTTGTATATTCCGAGTTCCCAAAGGGTTTTTCAACATGTTGATTCCATTTATGCACTTAGAAATGGATTTTAAACAACAAAAAATAGTGATTTTGTGCAAATTTATATCACAGGATTCCAACAAAAAAAAAGTATTTTTTAGAACACATAGATAATGCCTTTTTGGATGTCGTGGGATCTTATATATATTTAATTATAAAAAGTGAAGTTGTATGATGATGAATAAGAATTAGAGGTGCATCTCTAAATAGATTTTTGGTTTTCTCGGTTTGGGTTTTCAGGGTAATTCTCTGTGTATATGTGCAATTGCAATTGTGTTCTTTTCTATTTTTAATAATCTTTGTGTGCATTAAATTACTGTAAAAGGTTTAAAACTTGAATTTGGTATCAGAGAGGTTATTAGATTTAGGGGGATGCCTTTGTGGCTATGGGTTTGACTCAAGTCTGTGATTGAGCTTGTTACACTGCGAGCTCTGTAGTATCGATTATTGTGGTGGAAAGCAATGTCAAGAAATTCAAAAATAGAGATCGAGAAATTTAATGGGAAATTTTTTGAGTTATGGAAGATCAACATTGAATATTTTTTGGTATAAAAATATCAATGGGTCATTTTGGATCCAAGAAATGCACCTATAGGAACATCAACAGAAGACTAGGAAAAATTGGATCAGAAGGCAAAGAGCACAATCTGGTTGTCTCTGAGATTCAATATTACCAAGTGTGTCAAGGGAAGATAAAACTAAGGAATTATGGAATAATTTAGGGGATTTGTATCATTATGAGTCCCTAGTAAAAAAAAAAATCCTATGGAAGAAGTTGTACAACCTAAGGATGAAATATGGAGACTCGATGACAAAGCATCTGAATGCCTTCAATATTGTAGTAACTCAATTACTGTTTGTTGATATTAATATTTCGGATGAATGTAAGTGTATCAATTTATTTGGCTCTTTACCAGACTCGTGGGATAGTATAGTTTTGGACATAGGTAGTAATGCAACAGCTTTAAGTTTAGATGATGTGGTGTCATCCTTGTTGTCGGAGGAGATGAGGTCGAAAAGAATGGAAATCCAGAGCACAGATGCCTTATCTGCAAGAGGATTCTCCCAGGAAAGAATTAGAAATAAGTCTTGAAGTGGGAGATCTAAATCTCCTAGAAAATCTTCACAAGTATGATGGAGATGTGGAAAAAAATGGAATTACAAGGAACAAAGTAGATCCAAAAGTGTTGAGAGAGGGAAGGGAAATAATAATTCCTCTTCTACAGAAGAAAAAAACTCCACAAATGGAGGAGGGGATGTGTACTCAGATTCTTTAAGAACACATGCATATCATAAGGCATGGTTGGTCAAATTAGGTGCATACTTCGAAGGGCAATGGTGTTTTTCAAGAGAGTTTGGATTGGAACTCTTTATAAGTTGTTGTGAAGCACTACTAGTGATAGGTGAATCAATTCCATTGTTCCCGAGATTGGAGATAAAGAAGGAAAGACTTATATAGTCTCCAGAGAAAACACTATGCTATGGCATCAAAGACTGTGTCATATAGGAGAAAAGGGACTTTGAGTACTACATGATAAAAGTATGGTTGAAGGTATGCCCAGTTACTCTTTGGATTTTTATTTTTGTGAACAATGCTTATATGGGAAGATGAATTGTGTAAGACTTTCCTTTGATGCTACAAGGGAAGAGGGAATATTACAGTTAGTGCACATTGATGTGTTTGGACCTATGTTGGTTCCATCACTTGGTAAATATATGTAATATTTCTCAATTATAGATAAATTCTCAAGGAATACATGGATTTATTTCCCTAGGAAAAAATATGAAGTCTTTGACAAATTTTAAGAGTTTAAGGCTCTTGTGGAGAATCAGATAAAGAAAAGAATTAGGGTGTTCAGTACAGATAATGGTGTAGAATTATGTGGAACTGAATTCATATAATTATGTAATAAGTGTGGTATAGCAAGGAAGAATAATACTCCATAACCACTTCGGCATAATGGAGCTGCAGAAAGGATGAACATGACACTGATGGAAAAATCAAGGCGCATGCTTGGTGGTGCCGAGTTAGGACAAGAATTCTGGGTAGAGGAAATGAGTACTACATGTTACCTGATCAATCAATAACCCTCATCAGAACTGGATGACAATAATCCATACAAGGTATGGATATGTAGGAAACCCTCTCTTACATATCTCAGGGAATTTGGATATGATGCCTATGTACATGTTCTAAAGAAAAATAGAAGTAAGATAGATAAAAACATTGAAACATGTATCTTTATTTTCTATAGAGATGGTTTGAAAGTTTATAAGATATGGAACCAATAAACTAAGAAGGTTGTGTATATTCAAGATGTGGTATTTAGAGAAATCAAATATGTTGTCAAACAAGAAGTCCTACCCCGGGAGGAATATATAGAGAAAGTAGAGCTTGAAATGAATGAAAATGAATCAAAATATATAGAAGAACATGAATAAGAAGAGGGAGAACCTCATACTACGGTATTGATGAGATTTGTTCCAGAAAGAAGGAAACTGAAAGGGTATAATCGACCTAATTTTTCTCTAATTTTCTTGTGTTTATTACTAATTATGATCCTAGAAATATTAGGGACATAGTGGATTCAAAGGAAAGCAAACTCTAGAAAAAGTCCATGGTTGAAGAAATGGAATCCATGGACAAGAATGAGGCCTGGGATCCAGTGGATTTTTTGGTTGGAATAAATCCCATTAGAAGAAAATGGGTATTTAAGAAGAAATTGAATGCAAAATGGAAAGTGGAGAAATACAAAGCTCAGTTATTAGAAAAAGGTTATTCCTAGGTAGATCGAATTGACTTTGGTGAAATTTTTTCTCCCGTTTCCCAGTTAACTTCATTAGATTTCTTGTATCTGTAGTTTTTGTTCTTTATTTTGAATTAAAACAGATGGATGCTAAGACAATATTCCTACATAGGGATATGAAAGAAGAAATATACATGAAGTAGCCATAAGGATTTATAGTTAAGGGAAAGAATGAGTTGGTATTTAGTTTGAAAATGTCTCTATATGGATTAAATCAATCACCAAGGATGTGGTACCAAAAATTTGATACTTCTATATTGGGACTTGTCTTCATAAAGAAAAAATACGATCACCATATGTTTTCCAAATTAGTCTGTGATCATATTATTTATTTGGCCTTGTATGTGGATGATATGTTGTTGATAGGAAACAACAAGGAGATTATCCAGGATGTGAAAACTCAGATGCCCTCTAAATTTGACACGAAGGATATTGGTGGTACAAATTTCATTTTTCGCATGGAAATTGCAAGATATTGGGAAAATAGGAGACTCTTATTAAATCAGATGAAACATGTTAAGAGAATATTACATATGTTTAATATGCAAGAATATAGAATGATCAAGGTTCCTATTACTTCAGGTGTAAATTTATCTATAGATCAATGTCCCAATACACATGAACAGGAAGAGCACATGTCTCGTGTTCCAAATGCTAGTGTGGTTGGTAGTTTGATGTATGAAATGGTTTGTACTAGACTGGACATTTCACATGAAGTGGCAGTTTTGATCAGGTATATGTCAAAATGATGGAAGGAGCATTGAAAAGTTCAGTAAAGAGGGTTTTCAAGTATTTGTGTGGCACTACTAGTTATGGATTTTTATATGAAGAAATGTCAAAATTGGACATCTTGTTGGACATACATGGGTTTGTTGTGATGCAAACTAGACTAGAGATCTAGATGAAAAAATATCTACAAGTGGGTATGTGTTTAAAACCTATTTGGATGAGAAATCTGTGGGATGAGGAAAAGACAATCTATAATGGCACTCTCAACTGCAGAAGCTGAATACATGACAACCACTCATGCAAGAACGGAAGAATTATGGTTAAAAATATTTTTTTCAGGCATTGGGTTGGTACAACAAGCTGTAAGGATAGATTGTGATAGTTAGATTGCAATCTTCCTAGAAAATAACCCATCATATCATTTAAAGACAAACCATATTGATGTTCAACACCACTTTGTGAGAGACATGGTTGAAGAAAAGAAGTTGTTGTTGATGAAGGTGGACACTTTGAAGAATGTTGTAGATTCATTGAAAAAGTCTATGAGCATCGATAAGTTCTCCTAGTGTAGAGAAAAAATGTGCATTGCTACCATGGATCATTGACTATGTAATCTTCTGACTCCCTGTATGAAAAGAAAACAACAAGTGGGAGAGCATTGACTTATTCTCATTTCCTCCACTGTTCTGTTTGTTGTACATTGTGGACAACTCTAACTTTGTTACCTTTGTGATGGAAATCTCTATAGTTTTGGTCTCCTTTACAACCCCAACATTCAATGGGTGTCTTCCTTGGCCTTATCCCACCTAGCTCGGACATTCTATGTTCTCTAAAATATGGTTTTCCTTGAGGTTTGTTTCTCAAAAAGGTTGGCTTGTTCCCCTACTACCTTTGTTCCTTATTAAGCTTCTTCTTGTCCTTCCAAGCCTTTTGGAAAGTAGGCTTTCATTTTTGTTGATCATATAATAATTTTTCTCTCCTTATGGTTTCTTCCAAAGTCTTGGGATCATCATATTGGATTTTATCACTTATGAAAGATGGTAGTCCACTTAGGTACCATTGAATATTCATTGTCTCATCCTCGATGGAGGAGACATACTTCAAAAACTCTAAGAATCTCCTTTAATATTCATCAATAGTCATGTTTCCCAATTTAAGTCCAATGAAATATTTCATTTTTTTATCATAATATCTCTTGCTCCGGTATTTATTCTCAAAATGCTTCTTGGATTCCTTCCAAGTCACATTTTTCTCTCTGATGTGCTGCACTTGCACAAGTTGATCCCACCACATTAATTATTTTCCTTTCAGTTGATAAATAGCAATTCTTCCTTATGCATGAGAGGAATAATTATGCAGTTGGAAGTATTTCCTCATGCCCAACAACCATGTCTCAACATCCTCATCCTTCTTTTGATTTCCATCAAAGGTAGGAGGTTTGATCTTGTTCATTTTTAATTTTAATTCATCCACCCTATACCTCATATGCTTCCTGACAGGAGATGGACTTGAGCTGATGTGTGCTCTCCTATTGGAATTCCTTTGGGAGTGGTGGTGGTGTCTGTTACCACTCCTTGATATTCCTTTTCCCTCAGGGGTCTCATGGCTTCCTAATTTGATGGAGACACTCTCCTTATCCAATTTATTTTCAATTCATTCTAGGATTTTTATTAACTTCATGTTGAAGTATTCTTGTTGTTCTTTGGCTTTCATAATCCTTTCATTATCAGCCTTGGGGCTCTGGTCATTTTTCTGCAATTTTCTAATGGTCTTACCCATATTTATATATTCCTCTTTTCCTCCTATATGTCCATTGGAGTTGGTTCCTTCCATACCCAAAAAGACATTCATCCCTTGTATTTCATCTTCTTGGTTGTAGACTATCTATGTATCATCCATTCCTTGGGCTAGGAGATACCATGACTACCCCAAAAGAGAGATATTGATTTATCTATAAATTTGATGCTTGGAGCAACTCCAGTATCAAAGACTCCTTACAGAATGAGTAAATAAGAGCCAAAGGTGCTGCAAATGAAGCTTGAAGAACTTTTGAAGAAAGATGGGACATTGAGACTATGCATCGACTTCAGACAATTGAACAAAGTGAATATAAAGAACAAGTCTCACTTGCCAAGGATGGATGATATCTTTGATCAGTTAAAGGATGAAAATGTATTCTCAAAGATTGATCTTAGATCGAGGTACCATCAAGTAAGAATCAGAGATGAAGAAATCAACAAGACCACCTTTGGGACAAGGTACACCCATTATGAATTCATGGTGGTGGCATTTGGACTATCAAACGTGCTAGCTATGCTTATGTACTTGATGAATGGTGTTTTCCACGAATACTTAGACAAGTTTTTTATTGTCTTTCTAGATGGCATCCTTGTATATTCCAAGATAGAAGAAGAGCATGAGGAACACTTGAGGATGGTGTTACAAGTTCTAAGAGAGAAACAATTGTATACCAAATTGAGCAAGTGCTCATTTTATCAAAATCGAGTTAAATATTTGGGGAATATGATATCTGAAGAAGGAATAACAATAGACCCTAAAAATATTGAGGCCATTAAGGGGTGGAAAACACCTAAGAATGTGACGGAATTCAGATCCTTCATGGGTCCTAGCTGTCTACTATAGAAGGTTCATTGCAGAGTTTTCAAAGATTGCTCACCCAATCACTTCCTTGCAAAGGAAGGGGGTAAAGTTTCAATGGACACCAGAATGTGAAAAGAGCTTCCAACAATTGAAGCAATTGTTAACCAATGCTCCAATTCTTATGATTGCAGGTTCGAATGAAGATTGTGTGGTTTTAACCGATGCATGCAATGAAGGACTTGGTGGAGTCCTCAGTTAGAATGGATTTGTAATTTTTTTGGAATCAAGAAAACTAAAAGAGAATGAAAGGCTCTATGCCACTCATGATTTGGAGTTGGAAGCCATTGTTCACGCTTTAAGGAAATGGAGGCACTACCTCATGGGAAAGAAGTTTGAGTTGAGGACAGACCATAATGGTCTAAAATATTGATTTGATTATCCTACATTAAATTCCAGGCAAAGAAGATGGTTGGAATTCATTTTTGAATATGAATTTGACATCAAGTACATAAAAGGAAAGGAGAAAAAGGTGGTTGATGCGCTCAGCAGGAGAGTGCATGAACTTCATGCTACAACCATTATCATGTATCAAATTGATATTAAAATAATAATTTTAGAGGTTGCAAAATAAGATTTGCATCCCATATGGAAGAAGCACCTAAAGATATGTTTCAAAATATGGAGGATCATTTAGTCCTGAAATATTTTGAAGATGTGTTCAAGGAGCATGACCAAACTGGCTAGTTGGGTGCGTTACCATATGGTATAAGAGTAGATTGATAATTTTTCTTTGTATTTAGAGCAAGAGGCAATGACCCAACATGTAAGTATGGGGACATTACAAATTGTTATCAGAGCCCATGGGGAGGTTGAGCTATTTAGATCATGTCCAGTGGACATGAATGGGCTAAGTACCAAGGCAGATTTGAATATCCTGCCATTGGGTTCATATGAATATCTAATTAGTATGGGTTTGTTGGACCAACACCATGTTGTCCTAGATTGTCATAACAAGGAATTTACTTTCCTGGATAAGGAAGGGAAGCCAATAATAGTCCAACAAATTCTTAGGGAAGTTATTGTCCGAGAGATTTCAGCAATGCAGTTGAAGAAGTGTTACATGGAGGGCTGCCAAATATTTCCAGCCAATATGGAAGAAGCACCAAAAGTTAAGTACCAAATATATGTTAGTTGTACATGTTATGTTTAAATGTTGTGTTTAGGTGCATGTTTGAATGTAATGAGAATTTCCTGTATATATTGCATGTATGTGTTTATTGTCTCTTCCACATGAATATGCGTATGAATAGAATGTTTATGTTTGTTTAAAATTGCATTCTGTGTGTGTGTGTGTGTGTGTGTGTGTGTGTGTGTGTGTGTGTGTGTCAAAGCATGAGAGTTTCAAGGAGCATGATGCGGCCTGGGTGGTTGGGTGCATTACAATATGGTATCAAAGTATATTGATAAGTTTGTTTTGTATTTACAACAAGAGGAAATGACCCGGCATGTAAGGTCAGGGACGTTGCAAATTGGTATTAGAGCCCATGGTTTCCACACTAAACTTGGATGGGCCATGGATGTGGAATTTGGAGTCAAAATTCCACAAGTAATTGATGTTCAAAATGCCAAGAGGGTGTTGGGGAACACCTTGTCTATGTTCAGAAGATCAGGATGTATGGCGGTTTAAGAAAAACAAAAGAGAAAATTGGTTGTGGTCACTGTGGGTTTGAGAACGTGAAAATTAAACTTGAGTCGTTGGATTAGTTTAGGAAGGGACAGAACCCTCACATTGGTTGGATCCACGGAATATGAGAGGAGGATAAGGAACCAAGTCCTTTGTACTTCTCCCCTTAGCCCGTATTAAAACTATAAGAATAGAAGACTGTCGAAGTCTGAAGTCAGGAACTAATCCAGAATGTTTATTCCAAAGCATACGTGTCCAAAGATTAATAAAGGTTAAGATTTTCCACACTCCAGAAGAAATGGTTTGTGGTTGTGTGGGAGGAAGAGATCCCCGAAGTATTGGAGCACCAAAGTGGCATGATACGATGATGTCATCAGATGTGATGTGGAAGTGTTCATAAATTCATAGTTGGGGATTTTTAGGAGTTCTTAAAAGATGAATCGTCCGAAGTCCCGGAGTAATTCGTAGTCATAGTTCACTCAGGAGGAGGAGAGTCCTCATATTTCTCTTATGGTTCAGCATTTGGGGAAAAAATTTGGAAAGACTTCCAGACCTCCAAATTCCTGATGTCTCGAAGTCTCAAAGTTTCTAAGTGACGTGATGGTGACATCACCTAGGGGTGACGAGGAAACACATGATGTGTTCCACATGTCAGTGTGTTATCTACCTTTGAAAGGTTGATTTTACATTTAGAGGTTAAGAGGTGTCACCCCTCGGATTTCACCATGTGTCCACTTCTAGTGTTTTTCCATGTGGCATAAGATCCTATATTCTGAAGACTTCGCACTCTAGAGGAACTTGGTCAATAATTGTTAAGTATGAAGAGTCTTGAAGCTCCGAAGAGAAGAGTAAATCCTCATCATCCATCAGAATGGCACACAAGGCAGAAGATTCTATAGTTCGAAGGAGTGGTATTCTGAGGGATTACATTGCAAAATTGTTATGATCAAGGACTTTTGAAGGCTCGAAGGCCATATTCCATCATGATCGTTGATCACATATAGCACGTGGAGGTGGGAGAGGGGATATCGGTGGGTCAAAACTTCAGTAGATTGGTAGTGAAGTTTTTTTGGAAACCACCAAAGCCCAGAGTCTCGGAGCTCCTATCCACCATTGACATGAGTAGAGAATATGGACCATATATCCACTTTCCTTCACGGGTTTACCATTTTGGCAGTCCAGGATACTTTTTGGAAGGTACATTTTAAACCGTTGAAGCCCAAAGTCTCAGAACCCTGATCCACCTAAGATATAAACAAGGTAGAAGGATTGTTGATCTCTATGTCCTCCGAGTATTCAGAGAATCAGAATTCAAGGAAAATGTATTGTAGTGGAGGAAGATCCTCCAAAGCATCGAAGCTCTGAAGCACAAAGCTCCGAAGTAGCAGAGCCCTGAAGCTTCGAGGATACAATGTGAAAGGATTCATTGGCCTAACACTCGAGAGAAGTAAAGCATGAGGAAGCAAGAGCTCTCAAAGCCTAAAGCTCCATATCCACAAATCTCTCAAGGCTTCAGATAAGAGAATGTCTATTAACATAGGGTCATAGTCTGTGGTCACATGCATTTGGGGGGTGAAGAAAAAGGGCCAAGTGCCCGAAATTTGATTTTGGAAACAGATAAGGGCTTATATAAGGAGCCCATGGGGTTTTTGATTTGCACAGACCTTCACCAACAAAGTAAATAAGGCCTATAAAATTGAAGAGAGGAAACACCACTAATCGAAGAGCTAATTTGACTTTGAGATGGAAGAATCCATGCACAAAAATTTTCCCACCGAAAAGATAAATTGTACAAGAACAATAAATTCCTGCTCGAAACTCAGAATTGAGCATGGAATCAGGAATTGAGAATATGAAAGGTGGTTCTTATAGTTGTTGAAGTATGTCCCCTTCATCAAGGGTGAGACATTGAATATTCAGAGGTACCTAAGTGGGCTTCCATCTTTCATAAATGATAAAATCCAATATGATGATCCCAAGACTCTAGAAGAAACCATAAGGAGAGAAAAATTCTTATATGATCAACAAAATGGAAACGCTACTTTTTAGAAGGCTTGGGAGGACAAGAAAAAGTTTAAGAAGGAACATAGGAAGAAGGGAAACACACCACCCTTTTTCAGAAATAGTCCTCAAGGAAATCCATATTTTAGAGAACATAGAATATTCATGGGAAAGAGGTTTGAAATGAGGGCATAACATAATGGGTTGGAATATTTATTTTATTAGCCTACATTAAATGCCATGAATATCAAATGGTTGGAATTCCTCTGTGAGTATGAATTTGAAATCAAACACATCAAAGGAATGGAGAACAAAGTGGTCAATTCACTCAGCAGGAGAGTGCATGAACTGCATGCTATAGCCATTAGCATGTATCAAACTGGTGTTAAATGAAAATTTTCAAAGGTTGCAAAAGCAGATTTGTAGTACATGGAGTTGGTAACAAAAATACAAGGTCGAATGAAACAAAAGGTTGAAGATTTTAAATTGGGTAATGATGAAGTTATCTTATATAGGAATCAAATTTATGTGCCCAATTCACATGAATTGAGGGGTACAATTTTGAAAGAGATGCATAATGTATTGGCTTATGCTAGGAACCTAGGATATCAAAAAATAGTGGTAGCAGTCAAGAGATAATATTATTGGCTAGGCATGAAGAGGGATATTGTTGAGTACATTGCTAAATGTATGGAATGTCAGAAATTCAAGGTTGAGCATAGGCACCCAACTGGGTTGTTGCAACCATTTCTCATTCCTAAGTGGAAGTGGGAAGTGGTGACCATGGATTTCATCATAGGATTACCCAGAACAAGAAAGCAACATGATTCTTTCATGGTGGTGGTGCACAAGCTTACCAAGGCTTCCCATTTTATTCCAATGAAGCTTACCCACAAGGAAACCAATGTTGTTGATATTTATATGAGGGAGGTAGCATGATTGCATGGCATACCCAAGGCAATTGTGTCTAACAAAGACCCAAAGTTTACTTCAAATTTTTGGAGAGGATTATTCAAGGGTTTTAGAACAAATATTAACTTCAGCACAACCTATCATCCTGACTCTGATGGGAAAATAGAAAGGGTGAACCAAGTGATATAAGATATTCTAAGGATGTACATGATGGAAAAAGAATCTAAATGGGAAGATTATCTACAATTGGTGGAATTTGCCTACAACAATGGGTATCAAGCATCACTGAAGATTGGCCCATTTGAGGCACTTTATGGTAGAAAGTGTAATACACCAATAAGTTGGGACAACCTAGCTGGCAGAGAAATGGTTGGGAAAGATTTTCTTAGGGAAATGGAAGGGAAAATGCTAAAGATAAAAATAATTTGAAGGCTTCCCAAGACAGGAAGAAAAACTATGTAGAAAAAGGTAGAACCCACATGGAATTTAAAGTGGGTGATCATGTATTTTTGAAGGTGAAAGCCAACAGAAGTTCCCTGATGTTGGGAAATTGTTCCAAGTTGGAAACCAAATATTGTGGGCCGTTTGAAATCCTAGAGGAGTGGACTAGTAGCTTACATGTTTATATTACCTGCTTCTAAAATTATTCATATTGGATTGGACTAGTATCCCCTTGTTGAATTTTAATGATGCTTAATGATTTTATAGGCTGGTAAGTCAAGTCTTTATAAACTGGATATTAAGGAACAATACTACCATGTTGGAAGTTATGATGACCTGTATACAAAATGGTCCACATTGTTGCAAGAAAAGGGACCAAGCATTTCCAAAGTTCAAAAATATCTTCCATACCTTTAACACCAAGCTGGGTATCAAATATTTTGAGTGACATTTGGTTCTCAAGTACCACAGTGGTATGCATAGATACATCCAGGAAGAAATGGATTTTTCATACATCTCGTCCATGGGTGCAACATATAGATATGTCATCAAAATCGAGCATAATCTTAAACAAAATATGTAGTAATTTGGGTCTGGGAACCCCGAACAAAAGAACTAGGGAAAGGACAGCCCCAACCCATAGAATAAAGGGAAAAGAAAATATGGACATTCTCAGGAAAACCAGTCTAAGCCATAAACAAAGTAGGACAATGGAAATATGAAGAAAGATAACAGGAAGTGGTGTGAGTTCCATAAGATCCCATGGCATAACACTATTGATTGTCACTCACAGAAGTCGTTAGTTTCAAAGGTGAAAGCCTTTGAATCATATACGAGTTCCAACTCCGATTCAGAACCATAGAATGGGAGATGGATCTTTGACAGAGAACCCAGTGCCACTATTTCTACCACCAAGATTCAGTCTGGTGAACCTTATGAGCTAGAGGAAGGAGATTTCCTCTTTCATTCACATATGTGGGTGAAAGGAACATTGTTTCACTTCATCATTGATAGCAGTAGCCAGAAGAACATCATCTCAGTGGAGGTCTTCAAGCGGTTGTCCCTGCTAACAATGCCACACTCACAACCCTACACCATCGGATGGCTCTGCAAAGGAAGCAATCTTCGCATTAGCCAAAAGTGTCATTTGTACTACGACATCAAGCCCTTCAAATATGAGGTATTGTGTGATGTTGAGCCCCCTGAATTTTGTGATGTTATTTTGGGCTAACCTTATTTATGGAAACATCATGGTCTATATGAGTCTAGGCTTCATAGTGTTATTATTACTTTGGATAGGAAATTGTACAAGATACCCAAGGTAGTCCCACCTTGTTCCATTTCCTTGATCTCTGCAAAGAAATGAAGGAAGGTCATCTCTCATACC
>JASDQU010685686.1:8832-29148 GCA_032191745.1 Picea mariana | reverse complement strand
AATCTGAACTATATATCTATCTAAACTACTGAGAATTCTCGAATTTATTAACTATTAAATTGCAAATAACAAACTAACCTGAAGTAACGCTTCCTAATTCTCCTGTGCACAGTACTTGATTTAGTTGTTTGATGGGAGGAAACCCACACCAGATTTTCCGTAAGTTTCTTGTAAACAGGAAGCAGGTGTGCTCTTCGAATACAAATGATGGAACAAACAAGACATAAAACAACAACAATCTTAAAGTTTACAGATCATCACATTTAGATAAATCCCAGTGCGAAGATTTGCATATAATCGTTCATTTAATTAAGAAGATAAACCTTCTGTTAATTAAATTCAAACAGAGTGATTGTTGTGAGTAAAATGAGACACATGAAATATGGACAAAATTTAAGTCATAACACATCAACCTGTAACAAGTTTTGATATCTAAAGTAGTCAATAACTTGATAACAAATTAAAATGCACAAAACTTGAACGAAAGTATGATAAATTGAAAGCTAAAGTTGTTACAAAACATCCACTTCCATTCGAGTCTGTATCATCATAAGGCCATAGTCTTTGTTCTCCCAAAAGTGATGGGTTCTTTACAAAAAATGATAAGTATATAAAGGCCACAGGTAAAACATCCCTGTGGGAATTATGAAAAATTGTTTGCAAAAATCTGGGAACAATCTCCCAGATTCATATTTTTGCCTAAGACTAGTAACCTAAAACAAAAACTATGTAACAAAATCATGTTCTAAACTGCCATAGCAGGTTCAATTTCCATTGAAATTCGTGCGTACCTATAGATGGGCAAGAGAAAACAATTTTAGATACTGTTTTAATTGTCATATCAACAAAAATCGAAATTTTATGACTAGCTAACATAATCTCATGATTCTGTAGCTGGTCATTATTTGCAAATAGAGTCGTATTGCATCAATGCTATCACAACAGAACTAGATACATTTTACCAAGCAAACAAAATCGGTTTTTCTAATTCAAAAACAAACCAAATCATTTTTGAATCAATTTAATCAAAAAAGACTATATTTAATTTATCAAACAGATCTTTGATACTAATTAAACGCAAACAAAATTGTTTATGTCAATTCAAAACTAACAGAATCATATTAAATCGATTCAAACAAAACATAACTAACTTAGAGCAAACACAATCGTATATGCTAATTCAAGAAAAACCAAATCATTCTAAAATTAATGCTGAAATAACATACCTTGGTTGTAGGGATACGATTCGGTCAGGATAACTTTGAGTTAACAAAGATAGTAGCTGCCTCAACATTTCTGAAGATGATAGAACCCGTGGTCTTTTGACTTGCTGACAAACGGCTTGATAAATCTTTGGATTTATCAAGGGTTCACAGAAGGCTGAGGCACAAGGCTGGACAGGTGGAAAGGGGTTCTGAGGCCCAAGCCTGGAGAGGTAATAAAAATTCCAGCAAATGCACACAGACCCAAAACGCACCTTTCAGCCACGGAGAAGATCTGAAATTTGACCTGTAAAAGACGAGCTAGATCTCCGTAATAACCCAATTTCTGAGGAAATAGTCCACTAGGAAGGTAAAGGGGCTAATTTCGGTTCTGGGTTTTCAAGGGTTTGATCGGATTCAAAACTGTTTTCCCAGAATCACTCACACAAAAACGTGTCTCTGGGAGGCAATTACGGGGTTAAACTAAGCAGTCTCCTCTGGCACTATCAAACCATAACCGTCTCTAAACACCATGGGGGTTAAATTCTCCCTACAGGAGTCATAGGAGAGAGCACACAGTGAGGGTAAACTATGAAGGGCTGGACAAGGTAAACAAGGGACCAAATGCTCACAGGTTTCCCCAAACAAACAGAGGTAACCCGAGATACAAGGCAGACATTAATGCCTATACATGCGCGGGTGGTGGAGTGAAATAAAACCATGCAAAACAGTCATTTCGACATGTACAATCGACGGTTCTTTAGTGATTCAAATCACTATTGGTGTATGTCAAAAACAATGTAAATGACATGCCAAACAAATAACCATTGAAAACCATGACAAGCTGATCCAACTATTTGATCATACAATAGCATTTATAATGATTTAAAAATAAACAAAATTTCGAATTTAGCACCAAAGGTTTGATCATAAAATTTATGTGTTCTATGAAACCATTGTCCCAAGGATTTAATCAAAGACAATAGAACATCATACCACCATTGTATCAAGGATTCAATCAAAGACACCAAAACTCTATAAATTGAAATCATATCTATAAACATGCAAAGTAAATAAAGGTTTGGTGTCTTGACTCATGTATAACCATTATTGAGTTGAAATGACCACATGAACAAGAGTATTCATAAAAACTGAAGGACGATTTTAATGCAATCAACATGACTTGCGACTCGAGGTTTTCATGCTTGCAGTCGTGAAAATGAAAACAAAAACCAGGAGTGTAAATGCGCAAGATAATAGTGTCGTTTTGTTTTAAAGATTTGCAACGAGTATTGAGGGTTCAATACCCTTGTGTAGGCATCTCATAAGGAAAAGATAAAAATGCAAAATGGCTGCCAACAATGGCAACACACTAGTAGAAGCAGTTATCTCTGCCAAAAGAAAAAATCCAGATTATGATATAAGAATAATTCTAACTCATAAACAACCAGAAAATTGTTTAAACATCATCATTAATCAAATATTCCAACTGTGCTTAAAAGATGAAAACCGATAACAGTCTTAAGACAAGCGAGTCATGATATTAAAGATAAACTTCCAATACTTTTGACAGAGCCACTGCTGCCAGCAGGCATCCATAGCCTCGACAGGGTTGCCATTTAACCCACTCTGACATCCATATCCTACCAAGAAGTTCCATATCAGAATAAAGGACATTTTAAGGTCAAGAGAATCCATATTTGTGAATTTTCATATACCCGACATTGCTTCACTGCTAGCAGGCCTATTCAGTACCCCAACGAAGTTGTCTTGGTGTCATGCATGCATTTACCCGCTACCAGTAGACCTGTTCAGCATCCCGACGGGTTTACAAGCACTTCCCACAAATCTTTTATGACTTATTTAATTTTTAAAGATATATAATTGAGCAGGGTGATGTTGAAAATTATGATATTTTAGACATATTTTTACAGACCTTGAAAGAATTTTTTAAGTTGTCCTTCATTAAGATTCAGAGATGGTTTGTTTACAAAACCGACCTTCGAAAGCAAGGAGACATCTTCTGAGTTATTCCCTTAAGGAACAAGGACAGCGTAAGAAGATAATGGATGATCATGATAGGCTTTACTTACAGATTGAAATCAATAAACTTCTTTCAAACAACAAGCTTTCCTTAATATGGCTGTAAATTTCATAAGCATATCATAATTGATGTTTAAACAACTTTTCAACAGTCATTTCAGAGAAAGAATTTTTTGTTTTCTTTATCTGAACAGTTCATAATGCAGGTATGTGTATTTCAAAAGAAAAATCATAAAAGGAAACAAAACACACCAGCGAAGAAAGATTTGAAAGCAAAGAAATCCAACAAACGAAAGAAAATATGTACAGAAGGTGCATCTGAAAACCTCATGCAACAAATCCCTTGGGAGACTGAAAGAAAGTAGGAAAATCATGTTCGATGGGAAAGAAGTCCTAATCATGGTACCTTGGGTCAGGATTGATTCATATTTATTTATCTCTTTACTTTCCATTTAAGATTTTCATGATGATACTGCATTTTTGAAAATAAATGTTCAACTAGAAGAAAAGAGAAAAGGATCAAGGGGACTTCCCTGACAACAGCCGTATTCTGGTTCTCATGGTGCACCCACTTGCATTCATGACTGCATTATTATAAAGAGAAATAGTGATAAATACAACTGAAAGGGAAACCTATTCCTAAACCTACCCTAACTATTAAACAAGTCAGGATACTATGTGAAGTCATGTTTCCAATGTAGCCATCGGAGTAACTCTAATCCTGCAATGGAAACAAGATCAAGCATTACTAATAAGAATGCTAATATATCAACAAATGACAAAAACACATCACACTTACTTTCATAATCATCACCTAAAAACAAAGTAAGCATGATTATACCATTTCCTTGGANATCCTCCAGCCATTGCGCAATCTTGTCGTGATAAGGGTCATATTGGCATGGGTGAGTGTAAGTAGGTTTGAAAAACTTGTCAAGATTACGAGGAAATGGAATAACCATCAACCAAGGCTGAAATGCCCCATCCTCCTGACAGTTCTCTAAGTGTTCATTAATTTCTTCACATGGAGGATCTAAAATAAATATGTCACGCCTACTTTTAAGATACTTAGGTAAAAAGAAAGCAAGCACAACTTTGTCTTTGTTATGAAATTTTTTTATATATGAATATTCGAGCCATCCTAAGATCCTGTCACAAAAATAATGATGCAAACCATGACTTTGATGAAATGAATATATCAATGGGAAACTCATCATAGGAGGATTCGTGCAGTCAATTGGATCATTGGTTTGAATGTTTCTTTCGATGAGATTGATTATTTCAAAATGTGAAGTATAAACATTAAGATTTGAGCTAAGAAAATAATGAATATGAAATGTAGAACATTTGATCTCCATGAAATATAATGCATTTTCTTTTTCAACAATAAACTGTGTAAAATCATCTCGCAACATGTCCTTTTCCCATGTGTGTGAAGAAAGTGAACAAGCGTCAAATCCAGTTTTATAAATGTTATGCTCGGAATTAATTTCACCAAAATTTTGCATATCAAAAGGATATGATTGTGGTGGAAGAGAGTAGGATGTTGTAGGTAATGTGTAAAGTCCAACAGAGTCTAGGAAGAGATCAGGATATAAAGAATAAAAGGAATCAGACATAAGCACATGAAAAGAATCTCTTAAATTAACAATGGTATTCTCAAGAGATTTCTCTTCACCTTCTTTAAAAATATTACTCTGTTCTGGTGACAAATACCTCAACGTGATTTGATCATCTGGATTTGCCTTTTGTGCAATAGATAATTCAAAATTTATGTGACAAATATCTAGTCTTTCCTGTGAACAAAGTGGATGTTGAGGATGAAGGTTTAAGGTTTCTTCTTCTAGTTGCATATCTTCTTCTCTAATTAGTTTCATAGAAGTATTATAATGTTCAAGATAATTTTCGTGGCTTAAGTGTTCTTCAATGACTGATTTTAAATGTTGATTAGAGCATGAGTTACAAGAATGAGGATATTCACCTTGAGCCGGAAATGAATCTTCTTCCATACTGGTTGAAGACTGAAAATACAATGATTCAAAGGAAAAACAAATTTGGTTGTCAATAAGAACCCGGTCAATAGATTCTACCTCCCTAGCTTGTTCAACATTGTCGGAAGGATTCTTCCCTTCTTGCGAAGAGAATTGTTCTTGCAGTTGAGTGATAGGATTTGCAATTAGTTCTTCATTCATGCTTGAATATGACTGGATGGGAGGGATGAAAGCATCATAGAAGAGACTTAATGCAAATGACATGTCATCAAGATTAAATTTACAAAGGATATGATAGACTCTTGTCAAAAAATCTTCTGAAGATGAATCACCGTTGATTAGCGAAGTATGAAATTCTTCACATAATTGATCAAAATCATAAGTTTCAAAAGCATCTAGAAACTCGTCTACAAATTGAAACCAATAAAAAATGTGACATGCTGGAAAGGATTCAAACCAATGTGTAATCCGACCTCTAAAAGTAAAAGCGAAAAGTCTGCATAAAACTCTTAAATCTGAGATGTCATGTTTGATGCATTTGCACCAAAACTTGTTAAGGTGGTCTTTAGCAGATATATTGCCTCCACCATGAAAGGTGAGTTTTGACAAGCGTGATATTGTCTTGTTGGGAACATTGGGTAATGAGAAGTTGAAAGCATGTTCCAACAAAGGGATTTGGGGAGCCATGGGGGAAATTGAATACATTTAAAATAAAGGCTCCTACAAGGCCAGCTTGTCAGTCGACCCTCCTTCTAGCGCCATTTGTTGACGGGTGAAATTGACCGCTCGTCAACTGGAGGGGTGGATCCGGTCCGGGGTTGTCTAAATAACCCAAGCCATTTGGGATGATCCACTCCAATGGGTTTAGCGGCTTCGTTGGCCGATCTAAGTCCTAGGAAAATGAAAGAAAAACTAAGCTAAGGAAACTAATCTAAGTGAAAAAAGAAACTACAGAAAACTATATACAAGTTTGAAATATATATATACAGTTTACTATCTAATGTTATAGAGCAATCGTTCTACCTATTAAATGTTCAACTTATCAATACAATTAATCTCAATTACATATGTACAGTATTTACAGAATACAAATTTTAATGGAAATTTGCAAAATCATTTGTAAATGTATTATGACAGCGAAACTATTGTTTTTGATTTTTATAATTTTTACGAGAAAGGAATAAAATGAAAACTATCTAAACTGAGCAATTAAAATAATAATCCTAACTGTAAATCTGAACTATATATCTATCTAAACTACTGAGAATCCTCGAATTTATTAACTATTAAATTGCAAATAACAAACTGACCTGAAGTAACTCTTCCTATTTGTCCTGTGCATAGTACTTGATTTAGCTGTTTGATGGGAAGAAACCCGCACCGGATTTTCCATAAGCTTCTTGTAAATAGGAAGCAATAGTGCTCTTCGAATACAAATGACAGAACAAACAAGCCATAAAACAACAACAATTTTAAAGTTTACAGATCATCACATTTAGAGAAATCCCAGTGTGAAGATTTGCATATAATCGTTCATTTAATTAAGAAGATAAACCTTCTGTTAATTAAATTCAAACAGAGTGATTGTTGTGAGTAAAATGAGACACATCAAATATGGACAAAATTTAATTCATAACGCATCAACCTGTAACAAGTCTTGATATCTAAAGTAGTCAATAACTTGATCACAAATTAAAATGCACAAAACTTGAACGAAAGTATGATAAATTGAAAGCTAAAGCAGTTACAAAAGATCCACTTCCATTTGAGTCTGTATCATCATAAGTCCATAGTCTTTGTTATCCCAACAGTGATGGGTTCTTTAAAAAAAATGATAAGTATATAAAGGCCACAGGGTAAAACATCCCTGTGGGAATTATCAAAAATTGTTTGCAAAAATCTGGGAACAATCTCCCAGATTCCTATTTCTGCCTAAGACTAGTAACCTAAAACAAAAACTGTGTAACAAAAGCATGTTCTAAACTACCACAGCAGGTTCAATTTCCATTGAAATTTGTGCATACCTGTAGATGGGCAAGAGAAAAAAAAATTAGATACTGTTTTAAATGTGAAATCAACAAAAATTGAAATTTTATGACTAGCTAACAGAATCTCATGATTCTGTAGATGGTCATTATTTGCAAACAAGGCCGTATTGCATCAATGCTCTCACAACAGAACTAGATACATTTTACCAAGCAAACAAAATGATTTTTTCTAATTCAAAAACAAACCAAATCGTTTTTGAATCAATTTAATCAAAACAGACTACATTCAATTTATCAAACAGATCTTTGATACTAATTAAACGCAAACAAAATCGTTTATGTCAATTCAAAACTAACAAAATCATATTAAATCGATTCAAACAAAACAAAACTAACTCAGAGAAAACACAATCGTATATGCTAATTCAAGGCAAACCAAATCATTCTAAAATTAATGCTAAAATAACATACCTTGGCTGTAGGGATACGATTCGGTCAGGATAACTTTGAGTTAACAAAGGCAGTAGCTGCCTCAACATTTCTGAAGACGATAGAACCCATGGTCTTTTGACTTGCTGATAGACGGCTTGATAAATCTTTGGATTGATCAAGCATTCACAGAAGGCTAAGGCACAAGGTTGGACGGGTGGAAAGGGGTTCTGAGGCCCAAGCCTGCAGAGGTAATAAACGTTCCAACAAATGCACACTGACCCAAAACGCACCTTTCAGCCATGGAGAAGATCTGAAATTTGACCTGTAAAAGACGAGCTATATCTCAGTAATAACCCAATTTCTAAGGAAATAGCTCACGTTGAAGGTAAAGGGGCTAATGTCGGTTTTGGGTTTTCAAGGGTTTGATCGGATTCAAAACCGTTTGCCCAGAATCGCTCTTGCAAAAACGTGTCTCTAGGAGGCAATTACGGGGTTAAACTAAGCAGTCTCCTCTGGCACTATCAAACCATAGCCGACTCTAAACACCATGGAGGTTAAATTTTCCCTACAGGAGTCATAGGAGAGAGCACACAGTTGGGATAAACAGTGAAGGGCTGGACAAGGTAAACACGGGACCAAATGCTCACAGGTTTCCCCAAACAAACAGAGGTAGCTCGAGATACAAGGAAGACATTAATGCCTATACGTGCGCAGGTGGTGGAGTGAAATAAAACCATGCAAAACAGTCATTTCGACATGTACAATCGACGGTGATTTAGTGATTCAAATCACTATTGGTGTATGTCAAAAACAATGTAAATGACATGCCAAACAAATAACCATTGAAAACCATGACAAGTTGATCCAACTATTTGATGATACAATAGCATTTATGATGATTTAAAAATAAACAAAATTTTGAATTTAGCACCAAAGGTTTGATCATAAAATTTATGTGTTCTATGAAACCATTGTCCCAAGGATTTCATCAAAGACAATAGAACATCATACCACCATTGTATCAAGGATTCAATCAAAGACACCAAAACTCATTGCATGGTGAATCTATAAATTGAAATCATATCTATAAACATGCAAAGTAAATAAAGGTTTGGTGTCTTGACACATGTATAACCATTATTGAGTTGAAATGACCACATGAACAAGAGTATTCATAACAACCGAAGGATGATTTTAATGCCATCGACATGACTTGCGACTCGAGGTTTTCATGCTTGCAGTCGTGAAAATGAAAACAAAAAGCAGGTGTGTAAATGCGCAAGATAATAGTGTCGTTTTGTTTTAAATATTTGCAACAAGTATTGAGGGTTCAATACCCTTGTGTAGGCATCTTATAAGGAAAAGATAAAAATGAAAAATGGCTGCCAACAGTGGGGTATTTCTGGAAAGTATCAGAGAGTGTCTCACTATGTTATGCCACTCGATGACTATGTTGAGTGACAAATGTGCCTAAATCATAGTCGAATGTATCAGTCTCAATATTGAATGGTTGTTGCAGATAAAGTAAGGAGAGTACTGGAGCTGAGCACAAGAGATTCTTCAGATCATCAAATGCTTGTTATTTTTCCTTCCCCCATGCAAAATTTTCCCTGCCACCACCCTTGGTCACTTGGCTAAGGGCCCACGCAATATGGGAGAATCCCAACATGAACCATCGGTAGAAGCTGACCAATCCCAGGAGGATATGAATATCAGTGAGTGTGGTCGGGGATGTCAAGTCATGGATGACTTGGATCTTAGTTGGATCAACATGTACCCCATGTTCATCAACAATGTATCCCAATTATTGGACCTGGTTCATGCCAAAGGATCATTTTTCCAAGTTGGCATATAACTTGTGTTGCTGTAGAGTGCTCAAAACTTGTTGAAGATTTTTCATGTGCTCCTCCCAGGTTATACTGAAGATGAGGATGTAATCCAAATATACCACCACAAAATAGTTGGTGAAGGGTCTCAATACATCATCCATCAAACTCATAAAAGTGGTTGGTGCATTTTTTAAGCCAAAGGGCATGACCGACCATTCAAAGAGACCTTCTTTAGATTTGAAAGTTTTCTTCCATACATCAATTGGTTTGATGGGAACCTGGTGGTAACCATACTTTAGATCAATCTTGCTGAAGAAATTCCCCCCCTTAAGTTGGTCAAGAAAGTCATCAATTCTAGGAATTAGGTACCAGTTCCTGACTGTGATTTTGTTTAATGCTCTGTAATCAATGTAGATCCTCCAGGTCACTTATTTCTTTTGCACTAGTACAATTGGGCTTCCACAAGGGGAGGATTTGGGTCTGGTGTGCCCCTTTTGAAGAAACTCTTGGATCTGAGGCTTTATTTCATCATTTTCCATCAGCAAGTGACAATAGACTGGACCATTAGGTAATGGTGCATTGAGGGCTAGATCAATTCAATGCTTGACTTGGCAGTGTGTCAGTACCCTAATGGGTGAGGAGAATGCCTCTATACTCTTCCATGATCCTATCTAATTGTTTCTGTTGCAAAGAGAGACTCTGTGTAGAGGCCACGGATGTGGCAGTGACCTTCTGATTATTGTGAGCATGGATCAAAAATAAGATTAACTTTCTAGTCTATGAAATGACCTTGTTGCATTGTTTAGCAAAGATTAAATAAATAGCAGTAGGTGGCTCCACCTCTGGTATCATGTACAATTGTCTACCCAAAGTAATAATAAGACTACGAGGTCTAGACTCATACAAATCATGTCTCTTCAAAAAATATGGTTGTCCTAAAATAACATCACAAGCTTAAAGGGGAGAAATATCACACAATATTGTTGGCCCTTGACCAAGTTTTGGGATTTTCTTGGTCATGTTGACCTATTTTAAGATTTTGACATCCTATCGAAGGAGGAGTGCAATATGAAGTGCAGATCATGCGATCTCGGCCCCCTTTTGGGTTTTGGGGAAAATGTAACAGGAATGGGATGTCATCCCATGGGTTTACCCATGTTTAGGCCTATTTTGTATGTATAAATAAAAGGATATGCAATGTAAGAAGAGAGAGAATAGTGCATCTATGTGATGTGAATGTATGCTAAGTGCGAGTAGAGTCTGTAAGATCTTTGTGCATGATTGTAAGAGACTTGCAGAGCTAAGTGTGGATCCTTGTAGCATAGTGTTGAGAGCCTAGTGTTGTAGCTCAAGGAAGAAGGATATAGCGAGCTGCGTAGATATTATGTCATGTGCAGGGTAAGGGTTTTGATGGATTTGTGCTTGTAATCAATTGACCGAAGACAAATAAAGAAGAAGAGTTGGTGGACGTAGCCCCAGTGTGGGGGTGAACCACATAAACACTGTGTTATGTGCTTTGTGATTTGTCTTGATGTGTTCATTTGTTATATGCTAAGTGCTCTGATATGTTTAGATAGATCTATTTATGATTTGTGCTTATTATATGTGAGAATGTTAGATCTAATCTAGATAGTCATGCTTAGTTATTGATGTTCTCATTCTAATCCTTTTGTATATTCTAAGTGTTTGAATACTATATATTAATGTGAATGCTTGGAAGCTCTGTTGTATCAGTGAAGTGAAATAATGATTACATATTAAGGAACTGATGGTGCTAAGAGCTCTATTAAGTATTATAATCACATATATGTGTCCCAGCTAAGCTTGTAGACACCTGAGTCTTGCAACCAACCATGCCTCTACCTCGGATGAGACTTCATATGCTTCGTAGGTGTTGTCGAAAGGGTCGGTAGTTAGGGCTTTGTTGGTGCGTTGTTGTAGCATTGAACCCTGTGTCTACCCCTGTGCCAACAAATGGTTCTGTTGCTTGGACTTGAAATTGTGATTGTTGGGAATTGAGGAAGAAGAAGCTTTGTGCAAAAGAGTTGTACTCTGGTGCACAGTATTCTACTTGACTTGTAAATATCTATCCTAAAGAAAGATGGCTAGATCTGAAAGAAAGAAGGTTAGATATGAAAGAAAGATGCTCGATATGAAGAAAAGAAGATCAAATCTCAAGGAAAGAAGCAAGATCTAAATGCTTGGTTCTCTAAGAAAGGTAAAAGTAAGAATTTCGGATTAAAAGAGGTAAGATCTGCAAGCTTTGTGCTCTGATAAAGGTGAAAATAGCGAACAAATTAGATCTAGAAGCTTTGTGGTCTGTAGAAGTAAGATACATAGAAATTTTTGTTTCTAGAGTATGTATCTAGGTATGATTGATAGGATCTATCCTAGCCTGAAAAATAGGGTATTAATAGATAAAAGAAGGTTTGGTATGAGTAGATCTGATAAGACTAGTGAACGATATGTTATACCAATGCATAGAAAGAATGTTTGGACTAGCAAATGGATGCAAGATCCTAGAAATAATTTATTGCAGGTTACTTCCTATGATCCTAGTGTGCAGTATAGAAGAGGTTGGGGATCATTTAAAAGAAAGAGAGGATTAACCCTCTATTATAGTTGAAAAATACTTGGACATATTGCTAAGGAATGCTCTTGCGGAAGACCTAGTTGTCTTTGTTGCAAAGATCCAGACCATGAAGTGTTGGATTTCCCCAGAATGATTGCTAAGATTGAAAGTATGAACATAAGACAAGAAAACCCTAAGACGTATCCAAAAACTAAGCCTATAGCAGAAACCCAGAAAGAATCAGAGAAGGTATTACTACAGATGAAAGAAACCTTGGATGACCATCGACATGTTAGATTATCAAATATCTTTAAAGATAAGGAATGTCTTGAAGCAAGAATAGGGGACTTCGACATTGACTATGTTCTAGATGAGGAAACACAAGTGAATAGCATGACAGAGAGAACTTGGGAAGCTATAGGAAGGCCTATTATGATCCCTTCCCTAGGAGGAATAGGGCTATTCAGAGGAAAACTGGTAAAATTGTGTGGGAGGCTCGCTCAAATACCTATGACTGTCAATGGAACTTCAACGGAAGAAGATTTTGAGATTATTCAATTTATTGAGAATTGCACCCCATTTACCATGTTAATAGTAAAACCTTGTATTGATAGAGATCAAGCTAGATGAAAATAAGAAGAAGAAGTTTTGGAACAGAAGAAGCAAGAGTTAAAATATTTTATGACCAGAAGGATCACATGCTTGATTGAAGAAAAGGAGAATAGATCGAAGATATTTAATGATAGTAACCGATATGTCGAAGTTAAGAGAACACTAGAGAATCCACAGAATATTTAATTACATATCCTAGACAAAGAATAAGTATTATCCAGGAACACTAGGGAAAAATCTCAACAATGCAAAGTGACTAAGAATATAGAAGACAAGAATCAGAATGGAAAACGAACTACCGAGACGAAGGTCACTGGAAAAAAGGATTGACAATTAAGAAAGAAGAAGGATACGACTAAAAAGTTACAGGAGCTTCTGGAGGAGACCTCACAGAAAGAAAAATTGTAGAGTTGGAGCTTTGCCAGGATATCATAATAGCGACACATGACACTTCGTCAGGACGAAGCAATATAGCCGTTGGGGCCGATATATCCATTTGAATCCCTCTTGGAATGGGAAAAAAAGTGATAAAGGTTCTTCATCAAACCATTGGGATAGGCCATAATGGATCGAACTGGAGTTAATGGAGGCTCATACCCGTTGTAAACTAACCATTGTAGAGTTACCTATTTATCCTGTCGTGCCATGCACCGAGAACACTTTTTCTAATTGAGAATTTGATCCCACAGACTAAGACAAGTTTATACAGTGATCATTTTTCTCTCACTCTCTATCTCGTTACCGTGTCAAAGTTGCTTCCCGAACCTGCTAATTGGTCACCTCGAGTGTGTATGTCAGAAGCATTGAGCGTTGTAGAGAAATATTCTGAGGAAGTTTTGATCGATTTGATGACTGAGAAAGCCATGTTGATGTCTAAAGGTATCCAAAATTCATCTACAATAATAGTGCAAGCATCCCCATCCACATCTCACGGAGCTGGACTATCCCATGAAAGGTGAACTAAACACAAGGATGACTTAGTGAATGCTAAGCTGATTCTGAGCATTCTACCTGCCTATCTACCACCTCTGAGAGATGCGATAAGCCAAGACAGTGTGCTCAGAGACTTTGAATATGAATTGGTCATTGCATACCTCCCAAAGGGGATACACGTAGTGCATGCATACCAAGATAAGATCACATCATTGAAGTTTAGCAACTTCATCCTTGGTAACAGGAAGGTGTACAACATGCTCTCTAGGAACAAATATCTAACTAGAACCAAGGGAAAGAACTCAAAGATCATACCCCAGTCATGGACCCATAAACTCATGCAGTCCACCCTCCTCAATATTATGAAGGTACCGCACTTCAGAAGGCACCAAGAAGTGAACACATGCGTCAAGTTACTGTTGTCCTTCTACCATTGAGGATATTTATGGTTGAATCATCGTATCACAGTTGATTCAACATTGATTAGTCAGATCACAGGGATGAGCATGCAAGGCCCTAACCCATAGGATTTCTACCCTGGAAAAACCATGGATTGCGCTCTTGTGTAGAATATTAAAGACACCTACGAGGATGTCGAGAAGGGAACACAAGGCTACAAGTAAGCTTCTTTCCAGAGTGGCATAGTGCACCTAGCCTGTCAATTGATCATAGGAAAGTTAGTTCACAAGAACTGACCCACCCAAGTGACAGGATTTGTAGTTGAACTCACAAGGAAGTACACAGAGGGCCTACAAATGAATTGGGCGAAGTACTGCGTAAACAAGATGGAATTGGACTGCAGGGAAGCACAAGATCAAGGATATGAGTTCCACTTCAATTGGCTTCTCATCTTGATCACTTTTATCGCATGGGAGATTCCGAAAGGTGCAACCTTCCCGAACATAGAGCCATTTGAACCTTTGGCTACAAATTTCAGTACACTATGGTACTCAAACAACATGAACAAGCAATGGAAATCAAATGTCATCTTCCATACTTATTACAACCAGTTGAAGGTATCCATCTAGTCTATGCCTCATATAACCCCGAACACTCTTCACAGGTTCAGACCCTTGATGAAATTTAGCGTGGGCCACCATTTCATCTATATCACAGTGTGCGCTGATGAGCATAAACATTAGTTGCAGTTGTACTACAAGTTGATGGAGGATGACTTGGAGATATTACCAAGGAATGGTCGATGGACCTCCTTGTTCTAGCGGAACCTGTGCAAATATCCGATGTTGACAGTCCAAAAAATACGACGGATATACCCAGACCTAGCAATATAAAGAAGACAGAAGAGGTCCATGATTGAGATAGTGCATCCATGAAGATCACTTCCATCTCAGCAGAGAAAGGAGGAGATGGCGGAGAGATAGATGGTGAGGAAGTTGAACCGAAGAAAGGCGAGTCTACATAGCCTAGAGATGAGGAGGACCCCTCAAAGAAAAGGAAGGTTTCCCCTCTGAAAATATCTTCAAGGAAGAAAGTGAAAGAAACCGGGACCAAATTTGAGACCACCCTCACCTCATACGACTTCCACTTCATATTCTCAACATGGATGATTTTAGGGGCTAAATTTCGCTCATGGGCTAATTTTCCATGGTTTTTCCAAAAACAAGATTTGCTATTTTAAAAACGATTCGCCCAAATTCTATAGGATAAAATTATTTTACCGTAAAAATAACCAAAATTTTATAAATACTATATAAAATCCTTATAAATTTGAATATTTTTATAAAAATATCGCCAAACATTTATAGTTGGCATATGAAGGATTAGTAAGATTCGCCAAGGTTTCTACATTTTAAAATAAATTTCCATCCTTAAAATCATCCCTGCTTCTCAATATTGAAAGATGATTCACTAGAGATAGCAGAGAAGCAAGAAGCTAAGCAGGAGGAGGTGTTTAGTTAGATTAAGGATGAGCTCCAAGGGGTGCAACAAGAATTAGAGTCTAGCCGCGCAGTTTCCACCATGCCTCTATCACCAGGAACATCAGAACTAGGTGATGAGCCCGCTCAACTAAATCACATTGTTGATACAGTTGAAGCTCACCTTCGATGAGCTCAGGAAGAGACAACACAAGCCACCTAGGGTTTAGCACAAGTACAAAAATACCTTGAGGAACAACGCAGTGCTGCAGAATGGGAAAATATTGCTCTACAAGTGTAGTGGGATGAAGATAAAGAACATTTACAACAAAGCAAGAAACAATTTCTCACTAAGCAACTTGAAGTTAAGGAAACGGTTCATAGAGAACTTCGATCCATGGTAGTCATCGAATTAAAGGTCGAAGAGAGCGTTCCATAGCAGGTGGCACAACTCGAAGAAGTAATCCAACAGCTCAAACAATGCATAGTAGACTTGGAGCTCCACACCTTGCCTGAGACTCCTCAATATGTAAGGGACCAGTGAGAAGCAACTGCCCATAGCGCAGTTGACAGATTAAAATATCTTTCTTTGGAGTGAAAGAAACTAAGTAACTGAAGCACCTAGACATATGATAACCCCACTGAGAACCCGGAGTTACAAACACTAGAGTCGTGGCTCCAGGAAGTGAAGCAACACACAGATACACTATAGGCACAGCTAAAGTCCCTGTCGGCTATAGAAAGGATGAAGAGGTCTCAAGAACAATGCACACCTAAATTGCAGATCCATATGCTTCAAATAAAAGTGATGGAAGTCACTTAACGACTTCAACCTATGCAAGATAAGGCATGCCAGTTGTTTACAAAAGTTGAAAGACGAGGATTAGAGTTAGAACAGGTCATCACTGCAGTAGAACAACACCTAGAAGGGTCAGTGAATGACACAGTAATCCAAGAGTTCACCAAACAAGAAGCCACAACAAAGTATCAATTCGAAGCAGCTTGGGACAAGCTCGAGGCATTCTAAGACGAAATGATAAGACCAGAGTGACTTGGGACGAGTCACAGGTGACTGTTGGGGGCATGTTGGCCCTTGACCAAGTTTTGGGAGTTTCTTGGTCATGTTGACCTATTTTGAGACTTCGATAGCCTGTCGAAGGAGGAGTGCAAGATGAAGATCATGGGATCTCAACCCCTTTTTGGGTTTTTGAGAATATGTAACGGGAATGGGATCTTGGCCCATGGGTTTACCCATGTTTAGGCCTATTTTGTACGTATAAATAGAAGGATAGGTAATGTAAGAAGAGACATAATAGTGCATCTATGTAAATTGAATGTATGCTAAGTGCGAGTAGAGTCTGTAAGTGCTTTGTGCATGATTGTAAGAGACTTGCAGAGCTAAGTGAGGATCCTCGTAGTAGAGTGTGGAGAGCCTAGTCCTGTAGTGCAAGGAAGAATGATCTAGCGAGTTGTGCAGATCTTATGTCCTCTGCAGAGTAAGGGTTTTTATGGCTTTGTGCTTGTAACCGATTGACCGAGGACAAATAAAGAAGAAGAGTTGGTGGATGTAGCCCCAGGGTGGGGGTGAAGCATGTAAATATTGTTTTATGTGCATTGTGCTTTGTCTTGATGTGTTCATATGTTATATGTTAAGTGATCTGATATTTTTAGATAGATCTATTTATGCTTTGTGCTTATTATATGTGAGAATGTTAGATCTGATCTAGATAGTCATGCTTAGTGCTTGATGTGCTCATTCTAATCCATTTGTATATTCTAAGTGCTTGAATATTGTAGATTAATGTGAATATGTGAAGCTCTGTTGTATCAGCGAAGTGAAATAGTGAGTGGGAGTAAGCTTAACGGACTTGGGAGGTCTCCCTGACCTTTTCTCTGCTTCGGTCTTTTTGCTTGGTGGAGGCCTTTCCATATCCTGTAGGGATTTTTTGGATTTCCCTTCTTTTGTGCTTCCTGCTCGAAACCTGGTGGAATGCTTTCTTGCTCCTAGGGGAGGGTAATTTATTCTCCTTGGAGTACTTGGGGTAGACCACTCCTTCGATGCTTCTTAATGGTTCTAAAGCTAACTTGCATGTCGGACGACAGTGTCTATACTCTTTACAACACTTCTTTATAAGATTTGGTCCCTTTGAACACGTCGTCCCAAGGGGATTCCTCACATTCATAGGCTTTCATATTGCAGTATATCAAGTGTTTATTCACTAATTGATAATGGTCATGCCTTTTGTACTCAATATTTACCAGTTTAATTTCCTCAAGTGCTTCTACTTCCACCCTAGAATGTTCCAAATTTAGTAATGAAAATTTCCCGATGTGCACAGGGAAGATTGACCAGGACTTCTTTTGAGTTTCCTTTAGCTCTATTCCAATACTATCTTTTACTATTTTGTGTGCCACTTCCCTACACACTAGTCTATCCGAAAGGAATTTTGGAAGTGCATGAGGGGGGATTGAGCACCCATAAACCCCGATGTAGGAGAAGCTTTCTTCAATGAACCAATCTGCTATTTGCTTGAGGTTATTTGGAACTTCTTCATAAATGCGAGGAGGGTCACAGCCGAAAAATATTTTATGCATGGGAATCACCACGAAATGAAAAATTTCTTAAAATGATCTTTTTGCATTTTCTTCCCACTTCTCAGAGTGTTATTCATGAATGGGTTCAGGGCAGGTTATATTCCAACTCCAATTCATCAGGGGAAATGTAGTCATAAAAGAAATTGTTTCCATGAGGTATGCTGACATGTAGAATGCCACTGGTTGACCTCAAGCTCTTGCAACTTTGTAATCCAAAATCTCTTTGGCTATATTTTTAGATAAAATCTTGTCCCAGTTGAAATTATATCCTTCTGATTCTTCTTCTAAAAAGGGCACCCATTCTGTGGGGAAATGATAGGGATTCCTTTTGTCGAAGTGTCTGCACAGCATCATGGCTACATAAACCATTTACTCATTCAAAGAGGTTGTGGCATAAATTCCGTGGGTATCAGCCCTAAATTTTGATGGACATATCCACCAACCTTTGATTAAATCAGGGTAAGTTTGGTTTGCCTCAGTGCATTCCTTTCTCTGGAATTTAGTATGAATTTAGCATTGTAAATGAAATTCAGATTGGGTGAGAGTTTGTACATAACTTGGATATGTTTTGGTTTGAATTAACCAATAATGGCTCCTTGATCATTTAAAATAATTCTCGTGAAAATATCAACGCTGTCCAAATCCCAACTAATCATGTCGTTGTATGCCATGAGCTGTGGGCGTGTTGCAATTTTGTGAAGTTCTAATTCAACTATGTCCCGAATGTGATTCTCGGAATCACTAGGGGAATTTTTCATCTCGTAGTCCAGATTTTCATAAATTTGTCTCCATGATTTAATTGAGTCGATAGCATGTGGTGTGGTGTCTGATATGACATCTCTCTCTGGGCTGGAAAAATCAGCTGTATCTTCACTCTTCTTGGGTCCCTTCTTGGGTGCCATGACTTTTGTATTGGAATGAAAACCTGTCACAAAAGAGAGGTGTGAAAGATCGACTGTATTATCCTACTTGTGATAGAAAAAGCGAGAATAAGTTTCAAAACATAGACCTCTAGTTTTCTTTTAACTCATTTTATGCTGAAAGTACTGATGCAACTGTCAAGAATTCAATACCTTTAATGTGTAGAATATTTCTGAGATACACATTTGTGTCACATAAATCATGATTTATCCGTTATTAATGTGTTCGTATTTCAGCAATTCTAAAATCAACATTCAAAAAACTTCTTTTGACGGAGGATGAAAAGAAAGTACTTAAGAAGTTTAATTACCATTAAATGTATTTTTAAAATGAAGTTAGTTCTCTTTAAATTTTGGTATTGATTCGTGACATTGCGCTTCGGGGTTTCAGGGATCATGGTTACATGATGTATGTCACCACTAAACCCCAAATCCCAAAATCGTGATGGGATTAGTTTTAAATTAATTAATCAGGGTTAAGACTAACTTTCACTTCTTTCAGGAAATCGGGAATCGGGATTTCACGATTCAAAATGTATTAAAAATATATTGTTCTGAGTAAACCCCGAATCCGGAAATGTTAAAAAGATGATTAATTAACTCCTTTTGGGTTTTAATTTATCATGATTTGAAACACTTTATAGAACATGTGTCTAGACTTTAATAACACTTGAGCTTTATGTCTTTCATTATAACAAAGAAATGAAATCATTTCAGGACTTCGGTACCGATCTTTGGGACTGATAGTGAGGATTATACCTTATGAAAAGATGAATCTCAAAAGAGAAAAAAATTAGTTTTAAAGGTGAAAATGTTTCAAACCTAGCTTCAACATAGGCTCCAATTGGGGACCTCGTCTCCTTGCAGGACGAGGAGAACGGGGAGACTTAGTGCCTATATTAGGTAAATGGGGTGGGTCAGTTATTTTGGTCTGTGAGACATAGATGCGAAAACTACTAAGGGGATAAACATCCCAACCTCAACTTCGGAAAACTTTCCAAACTAAAGCGTTCAACAATCTCGAAATAGGATCACTTGGATTTCCCTTTCTAAAACCGACCTCAGACTTGTGCAAGATAATCAAAAAAAGATTAGTGGTTCTACCAGTTTTTATTTGATCGTATTTGCATCGAGAGGCTATTAGAGTATAATATGGAATCCCATAATCTTAGAGCGTAATCTGGCTGAGAGAAGAAAAATACCAGAGTATCTTTCAATTTGTGTATAACAGCCTTGTCCACTATGGAGACATTGCTTCACTACTAGCGGGCCTGTTCAGTACCCCGGTGAAGTTATCAGGTTTTCTACAATGAATTTCCTTT
>JASDQU010685685.1:74291-94612 GCA_032191745.1 Picea mariana | reverse complement strand
CATCACATCACATGGATGCCTCAAAAGTAGTATATTATTCATTGGATGCATGCAAAGGTCCTCCTATTCTGATGGGGTACAAGTCTTATGTCGAAGTCATCGGCAAAGGAAGGATTGAACTCACCAACAAAAGCTTCGAGAATGTGTTGCATGTTCCCAAACTTTCCATCAACCTTCTCTCCTTGTATCAGATGATGAATTCTAGAACTAGAAAGAAAGTCATATTCACACCAAATTTTGTGGACATCTATGACATGCAAACCAACTCCAGGGTTTCTACCAGTGAGTTAAATCATAAGTCTAGATTGTATATATTTTATGAATTCACTTAGTCTGATTCTGCTTTACTTCTTACTCATCCTGATGAAACTAGTAGGATATGGCACGAAAGGTTTGGACATTTAAATTTTAGATACATGCAACAAATTAGCAAGAAAATATTGGTTTATGGTCTACCAGACATCCATTTCTCCAAGGGAGTATGTGACGAATGTGTTCTCGGAAAACACCCTCAAGAGAAATTCAACAAAGGAAAGTCCCAGAGAGCTTCTGCGCCTTTAGATTTTATCCACAGTGACCTTATGGGTCCTTTTCCGCATCCATATATCAACAAAGTGAGGTTTTTTCTCATTTTTGTTTATGATTTCTCATGTTTTACATGGATCTACTTTCTCCAGAAAAAATCTAAGGTCGTTCAACACCTCAAAGATTTCAAAGCCCTAGGTGAGACACAGTCCAGAAAGAAGATCAAAGTCCTCCAAACTAATAATGGGGGAGAGTATTTCAATCATGAGATCCATAATATTTCCCATGAGGCAGGGATTCAATTGCATCACACAGTTCCCTATACTCTATAGCAAAACGGAGTTGTTGAGAGGAAAAACAGATCTCTAAAGGAGATGGCATCTTGCATGTTGCATGCAAAGTTACTATCATAGAGACTATGGGCTGAAGCACTTAATTGTGTAACATACATCCATAACAAATCTCCCCATAGATATGTCAAGGATAGGACCCCCTACGAGGCTCAGAGTGGCCTCAAACCGAAAGTGACCCACTTTCATATTTTTGTTTCACCTGCATGGACCCGGATTCCATTTAAAAAGAGGAAGGCACTTGATCCACGGAGAACTGAGTGTATTTTTGTTGGATACCCCAATGGTGTGAAGGGATATAGGCTTATTGGTTTTCCTCGAACTAGCTCATCATCGTGCGTAGTGTCCAATTCAAGGAAAGTGCCTTGCATGCACCTCAGAAGCTGCATGAAGACACCTTCATTCTTCCACCTGTCCGAGATTATGAGCATGTTGTTGGCTTGTTGAATTGATACTTTTTTCACCCTCCATATCCATTTTTGACCTCTTCATTTGAAATCTTTACTCCATAAACTCATCTATATTTTCACACATATAACCAAATATCCAGCAAGTATAGTAAGGTATGGGCATTAGTCAAAATTCTTTAATTTCCTTTTATTTAATGATTAAATGTAATTCTTGGAAGCTCATGAATGATTATATTAGATTTTGCAGCATTCTTTGATTTCAGCAGCAGATTAAATATTATGGAAGATTTTCTACACTTCAGGTGCTGCCAGCTTGCTGAAGAAAAACCAAATATTCCAGCTTAACTCTCGTTGATGACTCATGTATAATCAATGAGATTTTCATCTCTCAGCACTACGTGCCATAGAGATGAAGATCTGTTATTAGATAATGAGTTTTTCGAGCATGAGAAGTTACTCATTAATTGAAGGAATCATTTACCTTCTGTAAACGGTTTTGTATTGAATAGAAGATAGGCTCTGTCACTAGGAAATTGGGATTAGTTATCTAGCTCCCAAGCTATAAAAACAATGGAACGAAATGTAATAGGGACAAATATGATATAGAAGAATTGCGCTGCTCAACTGTTGGTTCTAAACTTGACAGAGATCGGCACATACAATGTTGTTTTTAATATTTTAAGATGTTTCTTTAGACTGTAATATGGTTCACTTTCTATTATTAATGTTCTCTTTTACATATCCGTAGCTTAGAATTTAGTCTGCAAGTCATTTAGGGACTTGTGGATTTCTTGGCAAGGATCCACCAAGAAAACCATAAGCCCTTCCTTTGTAATTTTAGCTTTTCTATAGAATAGTTACGTTAATTGTTGCTTCCTGTTTTCATTAAAAGTGAGAATTGTCCTTAAAGTTTAATAGTTGTAGTTTCTTGTTGTATTAATTTAAAAGGATTATTTTTCTTAGTTTTATAAGTTCAATTCGATTTGTTGTAGCTTTCAATTCTAGTTTAAAGTCATATATTGCTTCTGAAAATTTAAGTTTCTAAATGGAATAGACTTAGTTGTATTTTCCTTTTAAAATTAGAGCATCTTACTCTGTTTTCTGTAACGTTATATAGTTTTCTGTTACTTGGTTTAGTTTCTGAGTCACATTAAAATAGATAAGCTTTTAATTAGGTAGATGTTTTAAATAAAAATTACTTTTGAAGATAGTTTTAAGAAGTATTTCAGTTCCATAATTAGTATAGAACTTAGACTTGTATGCTTCATAGAATTTATATATTTAGTATTAGAATTTTGAATATTGAATAGAATTAATGAATCTGAAATCTTTGCATCAAAGTAGTTTGAATGATTCTTAGATTAGAGAAGTAAATTAGATTAGGATAGGCTCTAGTCCTGCATATACAGTGTTTGTGTCTCAAAGTTTACCTCCCTGGGTTGACAATTTATGGAGGCTATTTGTAGTAATATAATTAGCTAAACACATGCACATGTTGACTCTTCTTCGGATGAGAGTTATGATTCAGAGGACTCAGATGATTCAGATTCAGAGTCAGTACAATTAGATGCAGATTCATAGCATCTAGATGCAGTTGTAAAGCCATTGCAGAGGCCCAAGTGGGCACATACTACTCTTCAGGATTCAAGGGATCTCGTTGGTGATCCAACCAATACTAAGAGCACTCGATCTAATTTCGAGGAGACGCCTATTGCACTCACTTCCACTGAACCATTTCCCTCCAAGAATATTTTCTTGGTTCAGTCTTCAGATCCACAATATTCTGGCGAGGCTTTTATAAATCCCTTTTGGGAATCCTCCATGCAGGAGGAGCACAACTCCCTCCTCAAGAACCATACTTGGGATCTGGTTCCCCTTCCTTCCAGGAGGAAAATTGTCAGATGCAGATGAGTCTACAGGACCAAGAGCACAATGCATGTAAAGATTAGCAGATACAAAGCCGAGCTTGTTGCCAAAGGCTTTCAGCAGGTTCATGGTATTGACTATGATGAAACCTTCACTCCAGTAGAAAAGATGGATTCCATATGATTGGCACTTGCCATTGTGGTAGCCAAGGGATGGGAAGTCCATCATATGGACATGAAGAATGCATTTCTTCATGGTGATCTCTCTGAGGAGATATATATGGAGCAGCCCCAGGGATTTATGCAGGACTCATCTTTGGTCTGTCAACTGAAGAAGTCCCTTTATGGCCTCAAGCAGGCTCTGAGGGAATGGTATGCCAAGAGGGACTCCTACCTATTTTCACATAACTTTGTATGTTGTAAATCAGACCTGAATGTCTACATTCTTAGGACGGTTGATTCACTTCTACTTTTAGTTATGTATGTTGGTGATTTGTTTATCACTGGTTACTCGACTTCAGCGATTGTTGCAGTTAAGAGGATTCTAACTGACATGTTTTTGATGTCGTACATGGGTCCGCTACACTTCTTCCTTGGACTCGAGATCAATTAGGATGCATTAGGCATCAAACTATATCGGGCCAAGTATGCACGAGATCCTTGAGAGATTTCACATGACAGACTGCAATTCTGCTCCGAATCCTTTCCTATCAGGAGTCAAACTTGAGGATGGTGGGGAGACTCTACTGGTTGACAGCACACTATACAGACAACTAGTGGGGATCTTGTTGTATCTCACACACTCTAGACCATACCTCTCCTATGCAATTGGTGCAGTTTCTAGGTTCATGCAGGAGCCGCATGAGCTACATTGAAAGGCTACAAAGTGTATCCTTTGATACATATAGGGCACCATCACCTTTGGGATTCATTGTGTAGCCAAACTTTACATTAGATCTCATCGGGTTTACTGATTTTGACTGGGCTAACGATAGCACTGATTGAAAGTACACATTTGGTTACTCACTCAATCTTGGTTCTGGGCCAATCTGTTGGTCGAGCAAGAAGCAATATGTCATTGCTCTATCTTCAGTCGAGGAATAGTACAGATAGGTAGTTAACATAACCATTCAGGCTATGTGGCTACAACATTTTCTCACTGAGTTGAGCATCCAGTTTCATCGGTCAATCGTCATTTGGCGTGACAACCAAAGCACTCTGAAGTTCTGGAGAGATCCAGTTCTGAGGCAGTGGATGAAGCACATCAATATCCACATGCACTACATCCAGGACTTAGTACATGAGGGGATTATCGACCTACAATTCTATCCTTCAGTAGAACAGACGACATACATCTTCACCAATACCTTCACTAACTAGAAGTTCCATTCTCTATGAAGTCGTCTTGGAGCGAAGGACACAGTTGCCTAATAACTGTAGTTCTTATTTTTACATACATTCTACCTTGAGGGGGGGTTTTCCCATGAGTTTTTCCTTCTTTCCTCTCTTTATTTCAGTGTATCTTTTGTATTTGGGTACCTAACATGGCCTCGTTGTCGGGACCCATTCTTTATTTTCACCATAGTGATGTTTAGGGGGTGTGTTGGAGTTACTTCACACACACCTAGGATTTGTTTTCCTAAGTTTTTTCCTTGTTTATTAGTCATTATTAGTCATTTATCCAGTCTCCTATTTTTTAGGAGAGAATATTCCACCTAGAGAATATTCTGTTCAGTTGACACTTCAGTTTGACTATTGAGTTGAGTCTAGATGTTGCATTGGTTTTATCACCATGCAACATTGATATCATCACCATGCTAATGCGCACTTGCCTTGGGATCATCACCAGACTGGCGCATTACCCTTGATTCCTTGATCTACTACTCACTACACTCTGTTTAGTCAGTTAACTGATGACTGGTTGACTAGTTAACTCATCTAGGTGGCAGTTCACTCTTGTAACTACCTGAGAGACTAGACTAGGCGGAAGTTCAGTCCCGTAACTTCTAGTGTGTGTCCATATCACTCTAGACCACCAACATGGTGCATTGGTTCTCCTCCAGTGCACATTCATTGAATTATACAAAGTATATCATGTGTAAATTATTCATTTTTCATTACGGTTAATGAGAATTATTCCATTCTTTCTCTCCTTCTTCTTCTTTCTAAATTTCTCTCTGCAAATGTGTGTAGTAATTTCTAGCTATATCTATTCTATGCAGGTTCAACACATTTACAAATTGTATGTTTCCACGTGTCTCCAATGTTGATTTTCCATGTGTCATGACCTCATTCATTGCCATGTGTCATATTCTCATTCGATGGTTTTCATTCCTTGGAATATCTTTGAGAATTTGGCTAAGTATGGGAGATGGGACAAGAGGGGAGGAGGGAAAATTGTGGGTAGTAGAAGTCAAGGGGTTAGTTTGTAGGCTACGAGGATGGGTTAGAGGGTTGGGGAGTGAGGTGAGTAAGGAAGTGAGGGATGACCGATGTCCACCCGCCTGCAAGCTATACTACTTTTAAAAAAAATTAAGTAGGGAGAGGGTAAGGAGATGAGAGGGGGCAGGGGCGATTTTTAGGTGGTGGAGGGATATGGGTGATGTAGGGTGATGTAAGAGGGAAGGTAAAGTGTAGGAAGTGGATTTAGGATGATGGAGGGTTCGTAGGGATGGTAAGGTGAGGGAAGTGAGGAGATGAGTCCACCAAACCGCTAACCCGATGAGGAGATGAGTAGTTAGGGGGAAAGAGAAGAAATCTAGATGATGGAAATGAAGAAGGAGAAATGCATATAGCGGGAGAAGGGGTGAGGACGGTGAGGGGGAAGGGTGAAGGAGTGTGGTGAGTGTCTTCCCCTGCCATAGATTGAAATATGGCTAAGTATGGGAGGATAAGGGATATGGGAGTGGAGAGGGTGGAGAGATAAGGAGAAAAATGGTTAATTGTTGAGATGGATAGAGGTGAAAGGTGAGAGAAATAAGTTATGAGAATACTTAGCTAAAATTCAAAAGAGGATATAAGAACATGATACTTAGAAATATTCTTCAAAATTGGATCTATGGACTAGATATTGAATAACTTAGGCATACCAAAACAAATTTATGATCTGAAAAATGTGTGGCGAAGCTGAGACTAAGGGATGTAGAATGAACTTATAAAATTTCAAAAATGTCTTCTTTTAATATCAAATATTTTATTAATCAAAGAGAAAAAAAATATAGATGACCAAATTTTGGTCAACAACTGGCTCTAAATGTGGGACAATGACCCCTGTGGATTGGTGAGAACACCAAAATCTCAATACCAGTTACCTTCTCCATTGGGCTATGGATTCATATTCAAAGTAAATTCATGAAATTCTTCTTTCATGGAGTTATCTTCAAATTTCAACATACACTTAGCACTTGATTTATTGCGAAAAAAATTGACTAAAGAAATAAACTATGTACATACATGATATAACTACCATAAATTACTTGAAAGAAAGGGGAACCTTAGGTATAGGAAGATTTCCAATGGATAAATTCAATCATCCAATTGGCTTGTGAAATGGGCTCTTGCAGTAAGAAAAAGATTAGGGTTGCTACTAATGAATCAAGAGCCTGGAAATTAGGAGCATGCTCAAAATGTACCACGATGGGATCGAGCAATGTGTGCAGAAAACTTGTTTGCATTGGTAGGATGTCAATACTTTCTAACCAATATTCAATATAATCTACTCTTGACTTCCCAAGGGTGTTTCTATCTTCAATCAAATGAGAAATTTATTTCTTGAAAATATTCTCTTTTTCTTCTCTCTCCACATTCAATATTCTTGTTTCATTGGCGATGTCTTGGTAATGTTCTTCTTCTATGAAATGGCTATCTTCTTTGTTCTCAAAATTTTTTTCTTCCACCAATTCTTCTTTATTTTGGCCGAATTATTCTTCCATATTTGGTGGAGAATCTTTAATTTCTTCCTCAAAAAAGTCCTGCAATGTTTCATGATATTTTTCTTATGAATCATTCATTTCATCTTTTTGTGTCCATGTGGGAGAGGGTGGGTGGGAAACAACATATGGAATGAACTATTCAATAAACAAATTTTCCAGTACATCCCAACTGGTAATGATTCCAGGAGGAAATGAACTATACCATTCAACAACATTCCCACATAGAGTTTGCAAGAATAATCTACATGTAACATTATCTTTAGAGAGATTGAAAATTTCACATGCATATTGGAATCTAAAGAAATGTTGCACTGCATCCTCCAAAGCATTCCCAAAGAATGCAGAAAATTTTTCCATAGAAATATCGAGCATCTGAAAATTTTCTTTTGGTAGATTTAGAGGGCCTCTATGTAGTCACCTTCTTCTTTGGGAAGTTGTTCCTTTTGATGCATCTATTGAAGCCATTGATGGTATTGATGAAGAATATAAAGGATCATTATGAAATGAATGAAATCCTTCATTTTAAGTTTCTCCAATGGAGTTTCTAGGGATTTCATTGTCCTGAATCTTTGGTGCTTCTCATTTCTTTTTGAAATTACAAAAAAAGTGACCCATGCTTAAAATAAGTAGAAATTTTCTTGAATCTTGTTTTTGAAACTTTAAGCCATAAATATATCTGGTTCTTCAATTTGAACTAAATCAAGGCCTCAAATTTATTAAAAATAAATCGTATCCCAGTATGGTCACCAAAATTGTTGACGCTTGAATCTATCAAGACCGAAACGACAACCTCATGAGGACATTAGTCCCCCTTCATTTTTAGAGTGGTGGTTCTCCTCTTTGGCTAAGAGATATATCTTGGAATAGGGAGAGTTCTAGAAAGAAAACCCCAAATATTTATTTCTTGTATTTAAATGAAAATGGCTCTTCAATAACCCAATATCATCTTTATGTGTAGAAATAAGTTCTTTACAAATAAAAGATTGAAGAGGAGCTTCGACATTAGAATTAAATTGTGATAAACATCACGCAGAATCTTCTTAATAATATATAAATGCATCTATATATTCTTCATGAGAAATATGAGAGAATGATTTGATCATCTCAAATAATTTTAATAAAGTACCGCAATTAGTAATAAAACAAAAATTGATAGGTCAACCTCAAATATATCATACTTAAAACTCAAAGTTACAAGATATAGTCAAAATCAACCTCGACGCAATTCTTTGTGAGGTTTTATTCATGCAAGATGTTCTTCATTACAAAATATTTGACAACCATGTATGTGGCTGCAAATACTCCATGATCATACAAGAAAATTCTGTAAAATAATACAAGAAAAACACTCAACAACTCATCCTTGTGCCCAACTTTGAGATTCAAGCATAAAGCTATGAGAAGTGGTGTAAAAGAATAAAAGAATGGAGAAGATGGAGATTTATTTCTTTTGATCATAAGCTTGATTATGTATCCATGGTTTTACCATATTCTTCCTCTGATCTTCTACCCTACCCCCATGACAATATTGATTCTTGGACCTTTTGATGATGCCTCTCTTCTCTTTTTAAGAAGATATTTTCTAACTACTTGAGTAGTTAGGGTTTCTCCCTTCTAGAAATTATCGTACAAGTTTATTCATGAAACATTCCCTTTAATTAATTCCTAATTGACTCCTCATTAATGAAATTATATCATCAATATATACATATCTAAAATGGGTCCCTTTCCCTTTTTAATAAAATTTTTTAAATAAACTTTTATTTTCACAATTTAATTAATTTCCCATTTAAAATAGGAGGAGTGTGTTTTAATTTTCTGGGAATGATAATCAAATTTTTATCCATGTAAATCCTTTTTTATGTGATATTCATCTTCTTATATTTCCAACAATATAATTTTGTGCAAATATGTTGCCTGGATCTTAAGATATGAGCTCGTGAAGTTGAGTTGTCATGCAGGCCCATTAAAAATGAAGTTGACTGATATTTTAATTTATGAGAAAAATATATTAACTTTCAGCACTTGAAACCTATACCATCATCTTCTACGTCAAAATACATTTCCAACGGTATAAATTTTACGTGATTATAACACCCATAGCTCAAGTTATGGCCTCCGCAAGATTGTGTCTCAACCACTGTCGATCTGATGTCTTAGGGAAATCTCAACCTTTGATTTCAAATTCATTTCTCCCTCTTTGAGATTTCAAATTTTTGTTCATAAATTCTATCCAACATCCAATGGGATATTACAAATCTTCATGGTATACAATACTAACTGTTTCATACACTTAGAAAGAAACAAAGAAGCGAAGAAATTATGGAGCTTAGAGGATTCCACCCTTGGAAAGTTGTTGAATAAAATAATGATTTTTTGGAACCCTGTCATCGTCCACCTCATGCCCAGTCAACACTGAGTCATTGTCAATTCATATCCCATGTGTCAGAAACTCATTAGAGGCCAAATATAACCCATAATATGCTGCCATATTTCACAAATTGTATGTTTCCACGTGTCTCCAATGTTGAGTTGCCATGTATCATGGCCTCATTCATTTCCATGTGTCATATTCTCATTCGTTGGTTTTCATTCCTTGGAATATATTTGAGAATTTCACTAATTATCGGAGATGGGAAGAGAGGGGAGGTGGGAAAATTGTGGGTAGTGAAATTCGAGGGGGTAGTTTTTAGGCTGCGAGGACGGGTTGGCGGGTTGGGGAGTGAGGTGAGTAAGGAAGTAAGGGATGACTGGTGTTTGCCCACCTGTGAGCTATATTATTTTTTGAAAAATAATAATTAGTGAGAGGGTAAGGATATGAGAGGGCTCGAGGGTAATTTGTAGGTGGCGGAGGGATAAGGGTGATGTAGGATGATGTAAGGTGGAAGGTAAAGTGGAGTTAGGAGGATGGTGGGTTCACAGGGATGGGAAGGTGAGGGAACTGAGGAGATGAGTCTGCAAACCCGTGAACCTGATGAGGAGATGAGTAGTTAGGGGGAAAGGGGAGAAAAGAAGACGACGGAAATGAAGGAGGAGAAATGTAGATATCAAGAGCGGGGGAGAGGAAGGTGAGGGGGAAGGGTGAAGGAGTGTGGTGAGTGTCTGGCCCTGCCATAGATTGAAATATGGCTTGAAATATGGCTAAGTATGAGAGGATAAGAGATATGGGAGTGTAGAGGGTGGAGAGATAATGAGAAAAATGGTTAAGTTTTGAGATGGATAGAGGTGAAAGGTGAGAGAAATAAGTGATGAGAATACTTAGCCAAAATTCGAAAAAGGATAGAAGAGCATGATACTTAGAGAGATTCTTCAAAATTGGATCTCTTGACCAAATCTTGAATAACTTAGGCATACGGAAATGAATTTTTGATCTAAAAAATGCGTGGCAAAGCTAAGACCGAGGGTTGCAGAATGAACTTATAAAATTTCAAAAATGTCTTCTTTTAATATAAATTATTTTATGAATCAAAGAGAGGGAAAATATAGATGACCAAATTTTGGTCAACAACTACTCTTATCGTTGTGGTGAATGTTGTACACAACATTTATACTTGTTGTTATAACCCTAAATTGCTTTACACATGCTAACATGGCCTTGGCCCTCTTACTTGCAATTTTTGCCAAAGCACTGTTGAGTTGATCTTCTTAAAAACCCAAATTTGTTAAGATGTGCACACCTTGCACCATTACCGCCCACATACATACGCTTGCTGCACCACTACTGCTCACGTAGATACACATGTTGCACCATTACAGCCTGCATATACTTGGCGGCCATACTAGGGAAGCCTACATTCTGCCTACGTGAATTTTAGACGGTTAATCATTCTACCTATGTTATGAACCCTAGTGTAGTCATAGGGGGTTTTCCCACTATAAAAATTGGCGACCATACTAGGGAAGCCTCTAGGGTTTTGTACGGGATTTTGGGTTGTCTGATTGGTTTTTCTACCTTTTGAGTTACTGTTAAGTTTTATGAATCTTTCAAGGGAATTTGGTCACCTTCAAGTGCCATACCAGTTCTCCCTTCCATGTGAGTCTGTTTGTTTCTTTATTTTTTTAAAGAAATATAGAGGTGTATGCGCCCTGCCTTGAGTTATCTCACGTACATATGCGCTCTGCTCAGTAAACATCCTGCATACATACGCAGGCTTCTGAAGCAACAATAATGTTTTTGTTTCAATAATTGTTTTGAAAAAGAGGAAGCCAACCTCTTTCCTGATTGAGATTTATACTTCTCAAGGTTTCTTGATTCATTTCAGAGTCTCTTTTCTTACAGCCATATCTTGGGTTAGAATTCAGTTTACTTGTATTTTTTAAGTTTCTTGTGTTTATTTCTAAAAGGGTTTTAAGCAAGTCTCTTGAATTATTGATCTGCCTGTTTGGTTTCTTTAAGGATTCCCTGTGATCCGCGGTGGGACAAAGATATGTTTCAGTCTTGTCTTGGTGTTCTTTTTACCCCTTTCACTTGCTTTAAAAATAAAAAAAAATTATTTTAGTTTTTCTGTTTGAAGCAATTTCAAAAAAAAAAAAAATCATTTTCAATTTGGTAAAGTAGTTAGAGTTGGTTATTTGCTAGAGAGGAAAAAAGAGTATGTTTTTTAAGTTCTTTACTGATTCCTTGAAACATGAGTAGCTTGTAGTCAAGAAAAAATTCGTTTTAGGTCTTCTTTTTAAAGATCTTGAAAAAGTTATTTAAAGAAAAGTTGGTTACAAAGAGTTAGCTATAAATCTTTTCTTTTGATTAGAGGTGATTTTGCTTTCAAGTTTTGTCTTTTTCTCCTCTTTTTGTCTCTTATAACATCACTAGTTTCACCGCCATACCCCTTGAGTAAATCAAGCCATTAAAACAAACGCTAAATCTAAAATTAATTAGACTTTTTATGTTTGTAGGGTCAACCAACTAGTTTAGGGTTAGGGCCTTGAATTAGGTTGGAGAGGAAACTCTTCAAGGCAATTAAACAAACATTAGAGTCAGAGCTAGGGAGTGTTAAAGTCCAGTGATGTAAAATTTATCTAGGACCGCCCTCTAACATAGGGGTTAAACACGAGGTCGCGTGAGGAAAGGAAGCGAAGATAACCCCTTCAAAGTTGGACTAAACGTAGTGGGGAACACATATTGAGGATCTGTTGTGGGAATACTGTCGACTGCATTTGCCTACAGAGATTCGTGGACCTCGAATCCATTCAAGATCTTATGTTGTCTTCTGTACCACTTGTTCTTGATACCCTCGATAGGTTTAAGACTTGTTATCCTTCTCATTGCAATCCATCCGACTGTCGATTGTATTGGTGACTGTTTGCGAGCTGGAAACTTAGTTTCCCATATTCTAGGGACTTACATGGGTGACTGCGAGGGTATACCATAGTACCTAGGGCAGATGTCGGGTCACACTTTGCAGATTATACCCAGAGGGTGCTTTCGTGTTCGAGTTGCACTTGCACCAGTTAGTTTCTCTAGTGTTGGCTGGCATAATTGTTCTTCCTACTAGATAGTTGTTTGCTTGATTTGTCTTATAGTAATTTTTCTAGTGTGTTCTTGGTTTTAAACACTAGTTAAGACTTACTGTGTAATTTGATATTTTCAAAAAGTGGAATATCAAGAGCTCTGGAGGTCACGAAGGCTTCAAGGCCTTCCGCTAGTTGCATTGGAGTCACCCCCGTCATCGTTGCGGAGAAGACTTGACCAAAAAGGGTCATTTGAAGCTACTGGGTTGTAGGAAAATGTGCCCAAGCCGGATCTGAGAGGAGATTATTTGACTCTGGAGGAACCTGTTGTTTCTAAACTTGGAGTGGAATCTCTCAGGCCAGCCAACCCTCTGATTACTGACTTGTTGGCACCAATCTTAGTACAGGTTGTCCCTCCCGAGGTGACACCTTCCAAGCATCAGATAATCTTACAAGCAACCATGGAAGAAAATGTTGTTACTTTGTTTGGGAGTCCTCATACTCCTATTTTGGCTACTACCAGAGGGGGAATTTTTCCTCCTAACCCACCTTCGCTAGTCCAGACCACAGTGGTCTTGAATCCCTCTACCTCAGGCAGTGCTTCGATACCGTCATCGAGGGTGACCATTGCTCTGTCTACGCAGAGTGCGAAAGGCCCTCCATTCTCATATGGGATGTTTGACTTCAATTCAAACTTAGTCCTTACCTAATCCACCTTATAGACCGTGGGTCTAGGGGCAGGGAGCTCGAACGCTCTCATGCAAGGGTATACTGGGGAAAATTCAGTCCCCTTCAATGTTATCCCTTACAATGGGGGTCATATACCTCCTCTGTCCCCCTCGCTTGGTGGTGCTTTCCAGCAACCCATCGGGCCAAATGTTAACTACAACTAGTTTGGAGCAGGCAATTTAGGAACGTCATCTTACACTACGTAGGTGGGATCCATGTCATTCTCTTTGTTCGATGTGTTTGGGAATAACTCTTTTTCTTCGGCTGCCATCTCGGTTGGGGGCAACCCCAGTTTTGTGCAACAAAATTATATAGAGGGTATTATTCCTACATAGTGGGAAAGTACAAGAGTTTTCTCCTCACAAGGACTTTAGAATTCTTGGCAGGGATCATTTCCCTAGCAAGGGATGTTGGTCAAGGGAAACCCCTTCCATGGTTAATGGAACCCCGGGAAGGTTTCAGTACCTATGCCCATCGGATCGACTGGGGGCATCCCATTCCAAAATCCTTGGAACACAATGCAGAGAGAAATCCCTGCCCAACCCATGTCGTCCAATTACAAGAATCATTCGATGATATCCCAACAAATGCAGTTTCCCTATGCTGGTCAAGGCCACAGNGTTGGGGGAAACCCCAGTTTTGTGCAACAAAATTCTATGGAGGGTATTATTCCTACACAGTGGGCAAGTACAAGAGTTTTCTCCTCACAAGGACTTTAGAATTCTTGGTAGGGATCATTTCCCTAGCAAGTGATGTTGGTCAAGGGAAACCCCTTCCATGGTTAATGGAACCTCGGGAAGGTTTCAGTACCTATGCCCATCGAATCGACTGGGAGCATCCCATTCCAAAATCCTTGGAACACAATGCAGGGTGAAATCCCTGCCCAACCCATGTCGTCCAATTACAAGAATCAGTCGATGATATCCCAGCAAATGCAGTTTCCCTACGCTGGTCAAGGCCACGGTTTCTACCAAAACCCTAGCCAACAGTCCAACTTTTCCTGGCAACCTGGTGCCAATCAAACTCCAGTACCCATTTTTCCTGTACATAGAAGTCAAACCAAACTACCATTTCTAGAAACACTACATCTTCCAGACTTATCAAGGTTGATCAATGATCCATTTTTTCATGATCTACGTTGGCCCCCCATGCCGACTAAGTTGCCCTCAGATATTCACAAATTTGAAGGCAAGCCTATTGAAGACCCAGGTGATCACGTGACAACCTTCCACTTATGGTGCTCATCAAAATCACTGCGAGATGACTCCGTACAGTTGCGCCTTTTTCAATGCACGTTTAATGGGAGTGCCATGAAATGGTATATTGATCTCAATCGCTTGAGGTATTCTTACTTTAACAACTTGGCGATGGTCTTCCTAAACCATTTCCACCTACCCACGAGATACGATGCCACCACTAAATTGCTGTCCAACTTTGAGCAGACTAAGGTCGACCATATCTTTGATCACATCCGAGAATGGTGGCTTCGAAAGAGCTTGACTAAGGTACAGGTCCCATCGGATTTTTTGCTGGAGTGGTTCCTAAAGTATTTGGTACTAGTTGTATCCAAGGATGTTGCAACTTTGGGAGTGTTTTCAGAGGAGGAGGTGATAATGAGAGTGCAACAAATCGAATTGATTTGCTCTCAGTCTGGCATGCTCTATGAGATTTTTCCAGATGCGCTAAGGTCCATCCTTGACAAGGCCAAACAAAATTCTGGACCCCATGTCGATGGTATTGTGGGATCAACACAAGGAAATTCCACTAATCTGTTGTCAAATCAATTGCAGCAATTTTCGATACAACAGACTATGGCCAACCAAACCTCCAGTTTGGTTGTTCCCCCTACCCAAACATTGGACATACATTGTGTGCAGTCAACGAACCCGAAGGCCAACTAGCAGCCTGAAGGAAATAAGAAACAACAGAACAAGAAGGGTAAAGTGGACAAAAAGGTTAATAACAATGTTAGTGGGGGGAAAATAGAGAAGAGAAAGTTGAAGTATCTGTGTAACCTTTGCACGGAGGACCACCTGACTCACTTGTTCCCTCAAATTGTGGAGGCTCAGAAGCTATTAGCGTAGCAATAGCCTATTGTGCTGACAAACCCATTTCTACATGGAAAAAATATGGCTCAAGCTTCATCATCCTCGAACGCGGAAAGGGGCAAACAGGGACCCCTCGCATCTTCTGGTAATACCTCGGTCGTGAATGTTTACATGTTGAAAGGTGATGCTCATATAGCGACCAGGGCCTGAGATTACGGAATGTCGAAATATGCAGAAAAGGTTAAAGAAGACACAAACTCACTAGTTCCTCTCCAGATTGAGAAGAATATGGGCGAAACAATAACACACATCCCCAAAGGTGTGTTCAAGAAAGCTTCTCATAATATGAACATGAGGCCTACCCAGAACTACTCCTTTGTGGAATATTTGGCACAAACCCCTTGCGCGATGTTTTCTTTGAAATTCCTCAAGATCTTCCCTTCACAGAGAAAATACCTTTTATCCACCTTGGAATCTATAGAGACTTGTAACCTAGGAGCAATCGTTCTCGATCCAACCGACTTGAAACCTTTTCTTCCTTACCACGTTGTGTTTCAAATAATAGTTGCTTACACCATGAAATATTTTACTCAGAATATATTCTGTACGGTGGTTGATGAGGGTTCCTTGACTTACGTGATGTCGTTAGTGTGTTGGAAGGTCATTGGCCAACCCGTTTTTTCTCTGTCGCCTACATTTCTTATAGCATTCGACGGTCATTCATTTAGACCACATGAAATCATTCCTTATTTCCTCATACAGTTAGGAGGAAATACCATGTGCGTCAATGAAGTGGTCGATGCACCTCTCGACTACAAACTTTTGTTAGGAAGGAGTTGGACCTATGCAGTGCATGTAGTGGTTGCTACAGTCTTTCGACTCTTGTTGATTCGACACAAGGGCCAAAATGTGACCATGGATTAGTTGTCTTTCTCCCATCCTAACCATTCATCGGGGGCATCCACGATCCCGATGATTGATAATACTTAGCCAGGAAACATCAATGTAGGGGTTGGTTTGTGTCCATCATTGATGGGTACTTTCGATTACCCACCTCCTTCTGGCGATGTCAAGATTATATCTACTGCCCCCGACCAGCCTAGGGCTGAAATTTTTCAAATGTCGTCTTTTCGAACAACTTACTTTCACGATCCATGGAATCTTCCTTCCCCATCGGCCTCGATGGAAGGGACAGGGAATTATGGCATGGCCATGCCCTTTTCCACAGATGAAGTTGCGTACAACATTGTCCAACAAGCTTCATTCAACCCCAATCTAACTCTCGCACAGTAGCTAGATCCAATTCTTGAGCTTATTTGGGCTCAAGGTTCTCTTGCCACTACAGATTATTTAGACCTGGTCTTGCCCTCAGATGAGGCAATTCTTGAAAAATTCACTGGTCCGGAAAGACCCTGGGATGATCTCCATCATAGATCATACTTCCTCCCAAAGTGAAGGAGAATAGAGGCAGGTGATTTTTGTTTTACTATCACTAGAGATAGGTCTTGTCCTATTAATCTTATGGATACACACACAGTTTATGATGAGGGTAATATGGCGAGTATCACTGAAACGATCCCTATAGATATCTCCAGAACCCTTAGTGTCGTGGAGAATGTTTTCATCAGAGTGAACTTCTCTCCCGAAGAGATTCGAATTTATACGGAGTTATTTAAAGAATTCTGCGACGTTTTTTCCTGGTCTTACGAGGAAATTCCAGGCATAGACCCAAGAATTGTCGAACATGAAATAACGACTTATATTGACACCAAGCCGGACTGGTAGAAGCTCCGTACAGTGAATCCTCGGAAAGCGGCAGCAATTAAGGCTGAAGTAGAGAAATTTCTTAAAGTTGGTTTTATCTACCCTATACAGTTGATGAAATGGGTGTCAAACCCCATTCTGGTTAACAAGAAATAGGGTACGATTCATGTGTGCATGGACTTCTGTGAATTGAACAAGGCCTAACCGAAAGATAATTTTCCCACCCCATTCATCGATCATATTGTCGATGAATGCGCATGCTGCGAGTTCTTTTCATTCATGAATGGTTTTTCGGGATATAACTAGATTCAGATCAAACCCGAAGACCAGCATAAAACAACTTTTATTTGTCCTTGGGACAATGTTGGAGCCACTTTTCAGCGGGCCATGTTGTTTGCTTTCCATGACCTTAGACATACAGTTGAGGCTTATCTTGATGATCTAGCATCACGCTCTCGCAAGAGATCTGATCATACCACACACCTCTGAATAATCTTCAAACGATGTCACTACTATCGAATTCTCTTGAATCCTAACAAGTGCAGTTTATGTGTGACATATGGTCGTCTCTTAGGTTTCATTGTTTTGACAACAGGGATCATGGTCGATCCTCTCAAGGTTGAGGCAATATTTCAATTTCCTCCCCTGTGCACAATACTCCAACTTCAGAGCTTACAGGGGAAAGCAAACTTTCTTCGACAGCTTTTCATGAACTACATCGAGATCACTAAAGGGTTTAAGTGTTTTCTGAAAAAGGGAGTCCCTTTCTATTGGGACAAAGCCACTCAATTCTCTTTTGAAGCATTGAAATGTGCCCTTATGTCTTCCCCTTTGCTCTGGACTCCCGATTATAATAGATATTTATTTTTATACTTGGTCACTACAGAGACGACCATCGGCATGGTCTTGGTTTAAGAGGATGATCTGCTCAAGGAGCATGTCATTTACTACCTGAGTTGAGGCCTGGTTGGATAAAAACTCAACTATTCCCATGTTGAGAAGATTTCTTTAGCAGTAGTGCATGTTGTCCAGTTGTTTCTTTATTACATTATGCTTTGCAAGACCACCATCATTGTCGTTGTGAACCCTTTCCAATACATGTTGACACGATGGGTCATTGGCAGAAAGATCAGTAAATGGATTATAATCCTCCAGGAATTTGACTTGGATTTTGTTTCAGCGAAATCCAAAATGTTGTTGGTATTTGCGGAACTGATTTCGAAACTTTCGGTCGAATCTAGTGATGTCACACCCAAAGAATCGCCTATCAAAGGAGATATTTTTCTAATCACATCTTCAGACCCCTGGTATGGATATATACTAGTCTATCTCCAGATTTTGAAGTGCCCTACTTCTGCTTCCCGCGATGAGTGTCGATGAATTCGCCATCAGGCACAAAACTATCTCATACTCGATGAAACTTTGTATCATCGAGGTGTAGATTGCATTCTTCATCAGTGCCTTATACATGAGGAAGAAGAGCTCATTATGAATGACTACCACACTAGAGCATGTGGTGGTCATTTGTATGGTTTGGCAACAACAAAAAAGATTCTATGTGCCAATTACTTTTGGCCTACTTTAATCAAATATTGTTTTGAGTCGATCAATAAGTGCCACCCGTGTCAAATATTCTCTCGGAAGATGTGGGAACATCCTGCTCCCATGTTTCCTATCATTGTTATTTGTCCTTTCACTAAGTGGGGGATTGAATTTAATACATGTCACTCGGCTTCAGCCAGGGGGCATTGTTACATCATCGTAGCAGTAGAGTACTTCACAAAGTGGGTCGAGGCAATGCCAATTTTTAACAATGATGGAGAAACAACGATTCTTTTCATTTTTAACCAGATAGTAGCAAGGTTCAGCATCCCAAAGGAGATTGTCACTGAACATGGAAGTCACTTCCAAAACAAAATGATCACTGAGTTAACATCAAATATTTGGTTCAGGCAAGAACATTCATCACCCTACTACCCACAAGCGAATGGTCAAGTTGAAGATGTGAATAAGTCTCTCAAGACTATTCTTCAATGGATGATCAATTCTGCCAAGTCAAACCGGCATTTAATGTTGTACTCGACATTGTGTGCCTACCAAACATCTGTAAAGACTGCCATCAGTTTCTCACCTTTTCAACTCATATACGAGATGGAAGCAATCTTTCCTATTGAGTTCCAGATCCCGTCTTTAAAGTTGGCAGTGGAATTATTGCCCGACACTTCACCGCTTGAGGAACGTCTATTATATCTTGAGAAGCGTTGTGATGCAGCCTTGGCCAATGAGGCTCATAAGCATCGATTCAAGTGTCAATATGATCGGTCCATTCATCCTTGAATTTTCTCTGAAGGCGATCTTGTTCTGGTCTATGATCAAGACAAAGATCCCCTGGGGGCAGGCAAGTTCAAACCCATGTGGTTTAGACCTTTCATCATGAAAGAGGTCTTAAAGAAGGGTGCTTACCATTTGGTTTAATTTGAGGGAAATGCCTTGGAGGAGCCTAGAAATGGGCTCTACCTCAAGAAGTATTACTCTTAGGTTGGTCACCTGGGTGACTTCTTGTACATATGTATAGTTATTATACAATTTTTTGTGTTTTTGTTTTATGGACTTGTACTTATTTATGTCTTATTTTTCACTATGGAAGATGCCAAGTGAATCGAAGGTGTTCTTTGGGTTCATGAATGGCACTAGCCGACACACTCGGAGGCTTGCTTCCGCATCTTGGGTGATTTTCTCACTTGGAGGCCAGTTTCTGTCTTCTGGAGGTATTTGTCTAGGTGACACCACAAACAATGTCATCGAGTACAACGCAGTGTTAGAATTGCTTCGTGAAGCTTTGTCGCATGGAATTTCTCACCTTTGGGAATACTTAGATGCTTATTTGGTTGTGTCCCAGTTAAATGGATTTTATTGTGTTTATGATCCTACTTTTCACCGACGTTTACTTAGGGTACGTCTCTTAGAACGTTACTTTGATTACATTACATATATCCATGTTCCTAGGAGATTTAATCAAATGACAGATACTCTAGCTAATCAAGTATTAGATTGGCATGTTGCACACACATACACATGTACATACATTTGTAAAAAATGTGATCCATAAGATGAATATATATATATATATATATATATGTGTGTGTGTGTGTGTGTGTGTGTGTGTGTGTGTGTGTCAAAAAATTTCATGAGTACATAGGTGGGTGAAAACACCTCAAAAATAAGGTTTGATATACATCATGGGGCTTAT
>JASDQU010685685.1:52713-63480 GCA_032191745.1 Picea mariana | reverse complement strand
CAAGATGCAGGAAAACGCCATGTGCTTTGATGAAGTACAAGATGCGACCATTTTATTGACGAGCAAAAAGACTTTGTTGGCATCATTTTCAGTCTTGTATAAATTTGTTTTCAAGATTGATGGTTTTCTTGGTTTGTGACAAGATGTCGCAGGAAAGTTTTTGCAGCCATTGTAGAGAAGATTGTTTTGACGCCAAAGATTTCACAAGAGGAACTTGATTCTCAGTGGGAAGGATGTCAGTCTTCCAAGCACAAGGAGAACAGTGGGTCAGCAATAGCCAAAGAACATTGGTTGAGGGACATAGCCAGTTGCAGTGCAAGGCATGTCAAGGTATCCAAGTGATTGTCAAAAAGACTTTTCAAGTAGAATCAGTTGATAGAACTTGGAAGCAAAAGAGTATTGAAGCTTATACAAATAATCATAATCTTTTGTGGGTCCAAAAGCCTTTTAGTGGGAAGGCGTGATCAGAATTTGGACCAGAGGTCAAAATTTTGCTCAAAAATCAAAGTTCTTGAAATTGCCTCAAAACAAACAAGTGCATAGACCTCATCATCATGAACCCAACGCAACTTGTTTGGGTTCAAACGGACGTCGGATGAGTGAGATATCGCGTTCTGTTCGAATCGTCAAACAGGCAAAAAAAAATGTGTTGACTGTACAGTATGTACGGATGCTGATGTGGCAGAGGCCGTACGATGATGTGGCATGTATATACATTGAGGTGGTAGTTGATGATGTGGCAATCATTGATTGGCAGATTTTGGACGAATGTTATTTTGACACGTGGCATTTAATTGGCAAATGGAGTGGTGTCGCATGGCCCAGGCATGGGCTGCCACGTGGCACCATGGTATAGGTTGGTTGTTTAAAATGTTATGGAGTCCATGGGGATCAAACCCCAAACCTCCCCAATGTGGCAAGGTCTTTGCAAATTCCACCCTGCCAACGTGCCACACTATGTTGCTTGTTATATATATGATTTTATATATATTTAAATTTGTATTGTTTTATGGTTGGTGCGGGGGTCCAGGTTGGGGCTTAGCCCCAGCCTCTGGTCACACACACTACCATGTGATCACCATATAAAATGCACCTGAATTTTTCAATGGTTACAACACCAACCCCCGGTTTCTATGTTTACCATATGAACTTGCCTCTTTGCGTGTGGGGGGGATTTGGTTTTTAAAACGGTTATCCCTTGGTTTCGGGTGCCTACCCATATGCCCAATGGTTTGGCGGTTGGGGGATTTAGTTCTGTTAACCATCCTAAAGTTTATACCGTTATGCGGTTTCACCCGGTGCTAGGTTTTAGCATGAGTTTGAGCGTGTGTGTTAGGTTGGACGTACAGAGGTGCGTTTTGGCGAACCAGAGACAACAAGCTTGAAGGAGGAAAATGGCAAGAGGCCTATCTTCTTCATTTTTTGGCCAAATGAGGTGATGAAAAAGCCCAGCTAGGGGTTTTTGGATGTTCTAAATCCATTGGCACTATTTTCAAAGGCATTTGAAGACTTCTTTTTCAGGTTTCTCACCATTGAATTTTTAGAGAGCTCTAGGGAGCTTGAAGCCCTCATTGATTGAGGTCATGCTCAGATGAGCCTAAGTCTGTTTTCTGTGACTGAATAGTCATTTTTGGCTAATTGTTATGCTCTGAACACATTGGGATAGATTTCAGAGGCATTTGAGAACTTTTACAGGTTTTTTTTCCACAAGGAAGATCAGGGAAGCTTAAGGCCACATGTAGAAGAGGTCATGCCCGGATGAGCCATGATCTGTTTTCAGAGTTTTATTAGTCATTTCTAGGGTTTTTATGTATTCTAAACCCAATGGTACAGTAAAAAAATCCATTGGATTTGAGTAGCATATTGTAAAAGAATCTTTGACAAACTAATCCCAGAGAGCCTAGTCCATTGATGGAGGCTCAAGGAGATGTAGCCCAGTTGGGGGTGAACTCCTTTATCATCTTGTTATTGTTGTGAGTTTGTTGGTTTATTTTCTACAAGTTATATTTGTTGTGTATTTATTTAAAACACATATTTAACCATTTAAAGGAAAATTTCCTCACACATGAACATTTAAAAGAAGATTCATAAACTTGGCACATAATCTATCTTGCATATTTTAACACATTGAGCAAGGTCCTGAAAAGTTTATTTTAATGAAGTAGAGGGTGCTTGCATAGCATAACAATTCATCCCCCTATTTTCAGATCAGTTGCCCCTTTCTATATCAGCCTAAATGTGCATGATCGACTACTGCATAACTGCATGCTAGATTCTGGAGCTTCACATAATGTGATGCCCAAAGCTATTATGGATAGACTAGGCCTCGAGATCACCCAAACTTATGGAGATCTATACTCTTTTGATTTGAGAAGATTCAAGTGCTTAGGTATGATAAAAGATTTAGTAGTCACCCTTGCACAAGTCCTAGTCAAAAGTATTCTGATGGATGTAGTTATTGCTGATATCCCCCCAAAATATGGATTACTGTTATCAAGGTCGTGGGGAGCCAAACTTGGGGGATCCCTTTAACTGGACATGACTTATGCCACAATTCCTGTATTTGGTGGGCAACTTACTAGGTTATACAGGGAAACGAGGTTAGCCTATACCGTGAGCAATCCTCAGAATTCTAACAATTTTCCTGTTTACATTGTTGATCAAGATCTAAGAAATTGTATCTTATCTTTTGATGATGGTATAGATAGTTGCACCGAAGAAAACTACATAGACGAGAAAGATTCAGAAAATATGCATAGTAAAGGGATCTGGAAAATGTTTTTCGACGGTGCTCTATCGTGTGAAGGAGCTGGTGCAGGAGTACTTTTTGTGGCACCTAAAAATAGGTTTGTTGTCCCTTTTTCTTACAGGCTTCAATGCGATATAGACTACACTAACAATGTATGTGAATATGAAGCTTTAGTTTTAGGATTGGAAGCTTCCAAGAAACTGAACATAAAGAACCTGGAAGTATATGGAGATGCTGAGTTGATAGTCAAACAGATAAATCAACAATACCAAGCCAAACAGCCAAGATTGAGAGCATATAGAAATTGTGCTTGGGATCTAATGGAAAATTTCTTCTTGTCTCTAATATTCACTTCATACCACGCGTCAAAAATTTGCAGGTTGATTCGTTAGCCAAGGCAGCCTCGACATTCTCTCCCCCCATGGATTTTAAATTAAAATACCATATAGAGGTGAGGCACAGACCATCCATCCCGAACAACATACAACACTGGCAGGTTTTCGAGGATGACAAACAGATCAGAAAGTTCCTCGAAGCAGTGGGTGACTTTTCTAAAACCCACATCGATCAAGAGAATCAAAATGATCACATGTGGATCATGCAAGAAGGGGAATACCCTCAGAAGTTCCAAGAAAAAATTGCCAACCATCGCATGTTAGTTTTAAAAAATAATCAGATTCCAAAGGGACTAATTCCCCTAGAGAGACTTTTCAATCAAAATGACATGCCTTTGAAATCTACTCTTCAACCCCAACCAGAAGAGGTTGAAGATTGTGATGTAGGGACAAAAGAGGAACCCAGGATGGTGAAAATATCAAAGTATCTTCACAATATAAAGATGTTTTCGCTTGGTCTTACGAAGAGCTTAGGACTTACGACACTACTGTGATCGAACACAATATACCTCTGAAGCCTGGTATCAAACCCTTTAGGAAAAAGCTTAGACAAATCAACCCTATCTTATTACCCGTAGTCGAAAGGGAAGTCAAGAATCTTTTAGACGTGAAAATAATAGTACCATTGAGATACTCCAATTGCGTGGCGAACCTTGTTCTGGTTAGAAAAAAGAGTGGAGAGATTAGACTGTGTGTTGATTTCAGAAATTTAAATAAATCTTCCCTAAAAGATAACTATCCTTTACCTAAAATGGATCACGTCTTAGAAAAGGTAGTCAGAGAAAATAGAATGTCTATGATCGACGGTTTCTCTGGGTATAATCAAATTGTAGTAAACAAACAAGATAAAGAAAAAATAGCTTTCACTACACCCTGGGGTACATTCATGTATGATAAAATGCCTTTTGGTCTAATGAATGCAGGTGCCACTTTCAAGCGTGCTATGGATATAGCCTTCGTCAGTTAAAGAGACAAGTTTTTAGTTATCTACCTTGACGATCTAACCATTTTTTATAAGTCTGATGAAGACCATTTAATACATCTCAAACAGACTTTCGAAAAATTCCGCAGGTTCGGTCTGTCTTTAAACCCTAAAAAGTATCACTTCGCCATGCAAGAAGGTAAACTCCTGGGCCATATTGTGTCCCAAGATGGAATTAAAATTGATCCCAGCAGGGTTCAAGCTATAAACACAATAAATATTCTTGGAAATGTAAAGGAAATCCAGTCATTCTTAGGAAAGATAAACTTTTTGAGAAGGTTTATTCCAAACTTCGCTGAAATTGTAAAATTAATCATAGGTATGTTAAAGAAAAAAAGCGGGGTAAAATGGACAACAGAGGCTAAAGAATTATTTACACGTATCAAGAGGGTTATAAGTGAGGCACCTGTACTGGCAAGCCCCGACTATTGAAAAGATTTTCTCATTTTCTCATTCACTTCCAAGCACACTATTGCCATAGTGCTCCTCTAGAAAAATGAGGAGGGTTTCAAAGTCTCAGAGACGCGGAACTAAAATACGATATAATGGAAAAACAAGCATATGCTATGGTAAAGGCATTAAAGGCTTTTAGGAATTATGTATTGCATTCCAAGATAATCGCGTATGTACCTACTAGCTCTGTAAAAGACATTCTAGTGCAGCCTAACAGTGACGACATAAGGGGACGATGGCTCACAAAAATTCAAGAATTTGATCTGGAAATAAAGCCGATGAAGCTGATAAAGGTTCAAGGTTTGGATAAACTCTTAGCTGAATCCAATTACAGAGCTCTCGGCATAAACAACTGCATACATGGATGTGGAGAAGAGGAATATATTAACAAGTTCTATGAGTAAACAAGTGAATTCAGGATCGAAGAGAAGTTTACATCCTCTGACTGGTACAAAAACATAGTATCCTACCTACTGACTTTGAACTGTCCAAGTGATTTATCTCCATCCAAAGCCAGAACGCTAAAACTACATGTAGTCAAATACTGTATATCCAAGGGTAAATTATTTTGGAAGAACCCACTTGGCTTCTTGTTGGTCTATTTGGTTGAATCTGAAACAGAGAAGGTCATAAGTGAATCCCATGAAGGAGTGTGCGGGGGACATCATGCTTGGAGAGCAACAATGTATAAAATTCTGAGGGTAGGTTATTATTGGCCTAAACTTTTCTCGGATGTAAATGCCAAAGTCAGGGCTTGCGACCCTTGCCAACTATTCACAGGCAAGCATAAACTCCCAGCACTGCCTTTAGTTCCAGTCAAAACAGAGGCTCCTTTTCAGCAGTGGGGACTGGATTTTATAGGCGAAATTAACCCCCATTCCAGTTCTCAACACAAATGGATCCTAACCACCGCAGATTACTTTACTAAATGGGTAGAGGCTATTCCTACCAAGAGGGCTATAGATTCGGTGGTAATAGATTTCCTAAAAGAAAATATTTTGTCTAGATTTGGCTACCCCCGAAACATAGTAACAGATAATGCTCAAGCTTTTAAATCTATGGCTATGGTCAGTTTTTGCCAAAAGTACAATATTGTACTTGGCCATTCTACGACATATTATCCCCAAGGGAATGGACTGGACGAATCTTTGAACAAGAGTCTGATCAACATAATTAAGAAAGTGTTGAACGAGAATAAGAGATCCTGGCATATACATCTAAAATACGCACTATGGGCAAATCAGATTGGCACAAAAAAATCCATCAGTATTTCTCATTTCCAGATGGTATACGGGACTGACGTAGTATTACCTATAAACTTAGCACTTCCTGTGATGAAACTATGGCAAAATGAGAAAGAAAAACCAAACCATGTCACAAGGAGAATAAATTAGTTGATCGAATTACATCAGAACAGGGTTGAGGTGGATGAAAGATTGCAAAAATATCAAGATGACATGAAAACGTTATTTGACCGTCAGACAAAAGAAAGAGAGATTCTTCCAGGGGATTTGGTCTTAATATGGGATGCTAGGAAGGAATATTCGGTGAAACACAGTAAATTCGATCATATTTGGTATGGACCATTTAGAGTCGCAACTTCTGAAGGAAAAAATTCATTTTTATTAGAAAATATGGATGGTAAAATCTTCAACGCCCCTGTCAATGGGCGTTATCTAAAACACTACATGACATAATTAGTTCTCCGAGGTTTTCCATTGTATATATCGGTTTGTATTTGCTTCCTATTTCATGATTTCCTTAAGATAAGTTTTCAATTTTTATTTTTTTTAGGTCAATATAAGTAGAGATACACGGTTTTCAAATACTTTCAAATTTTTCTAAAAAAGGACACTCTTTGTGTTTACAAGATTTTGGTTTGCAAACTAAATGGACGAATGAAGAAAACAGAAGGTCATGTATCGGAGATTTACATTCGCCGAAAACAAGTGATAGAAAAGGTTTTCGGTTACTTCAAAAATGGTAAGGTAAAGGCACGAACTCCTGAAAATTATGTTCCTTAAGAAAGAAAAGATCTCCAAAAAACATCATAAAGGTCCCATAAATCTAATGTTCTCACTTAATTGATTATTAAAAAGCACAGTTACTCGCTCTGGGTCCTAATAATTTTAAACACAAATAGGTGGTAGTTAAAACAAACAGAAAGTGAAGCATCTTTGGGGAAGGGTTTTCAAAAAGTGGTTTCAATTTTCAACCCCTGCCCCTCAGCATACAAGCATCTGTCTGTCACCTTTCTTTCGATCCTCAGATTTATCTTCTTAAAAATGCCAAATGTATTTTCGGATTTGTATATGCAGTGAGAAGAGATTATGTTTAAACTTTGAAATTTGTAAGCGTATTTTGGAAATAAGGTTGGTCTTCACAGCTCCTCGGTCTCTTACTAAACAAGTTATGCATAGGTAAATCCTGACTTTTCTAGGTTTTTCAACAGTTTTGAAGGGCTAAGGCTTACTTAAAGGAAAACCCCCAGAAAAATGTTTCCCCTTTTTCTCCCTGCGGACCCAAGGTGTTGTGAAAGTCAAAGGAAGGTTGGCATCGAGTAATCAAAGTAAGTTGACAGACCTACATTGCAAAATATTACGCAGATATCACCCCTCATACAATCTGATTGCCCCCACTTCATATTCTAAAAAGAAAAATTATAAGACAGATGATGAAAGGAAAGTCATATCTAATTGTACATCTAGTCTAAAGAGACGATGAAATGAAATTCAGAAATGATTTCCCTTGTCTTAGAATTTAAATGCATAAATACATTTCGAAGTGGTGAAAGGAAATTCAGCAAAAAAGGGGCAGATAACTTCATCGGGGTACTGAATAGGCCCGCTGGCAGTGAAGCAATATTTGAGATATTTGTAAGGTTGTTATACATGAATATCACTAGACTCTGGTAATCAACTTTCTCAAGACCGGATCCACATCCTAAGTCCAGACGAGACTCCCTGATTAAAAAATGCCATAAATTTCATTGGATGTAAGCCAAAAAACTACAAAGATCTGTTGGATTTCCCAGAACTATTTTGATTTGTCCTAATTCATACCTAAACTCAGTCAAGAGGAAGAGAAAGTTGTGAAAGGGACTGTAGCTGAGTGAGAAATATATTTGAGTATTGAAAAGCCTTACAGCAGTAAAAGAAAAAAATATTTTCTTTCCTTAGTTTATATTTTCCCTAAAGAGGGTTTCACAAAAGTGAAACCAGTGACTCCATTTACCCAATACAGGCACGTGGTCTACTGTTCTTCCCACCTCACAAGGAGACGGGATCCCTAGTTGGAGCCTATTTTGGAGCCACCTTTTTTATTTGGTTCAAATCTATTTTAAAGGTCAAATGTCGATTCTTAAGTTTATTTTCGCTTTGTGACAGTCACCTACTGAAAATCTCAGTAGTCTCGACATGCGAAATAGCGGGAAATGTGATGTTTCATAAGTTACCACTTTTATCGTGAAACGAAGGTTGTTGCTCTTCGTACCTCAGAATATCACTCTTCGGGAGTTACAAGTCACAAGATTTACAAACCCTGATGCGTGAGGTCGCGAAAAGTTTCAAAAGATTACCTCAGGTGAAAGCTAAGAGTGGGACCATGTAAACCCCAGTCAAATGCTGTCGGGATTTCGTATCTCGGCGTTTACTCCCTCCTAAAACATTACCGTCGTAACCCTGAAAGATGAAGCTGCGATTTCCTCACATAAGTAACCCAAGTTAACGTCCAAAGTGTTTAGTTTGACCATGGTTAAAGCCTCTCAGGATTTTGTGACTCGACATACGTTCTGCCCGGAAACTATACCCTCGAATCCTCGAGCCGCGAAGTCGTGATATAAATTAAAACCTGATTAATAAAACACTTAATCTGATTATGTCATCACTTAACTAAATCTAATCATTGCAATCTCAGGTTTTAGAGGCTCGAAAGGTCAGAGTTAAAAGTCCCGATACGGTGAATGCCAAAATGTTGATTTAAATCCTAATTAAGGAAGACAAGCCAGCCTAGTCAATGTTTAATGCAAATGATAATAATTCACGGTTTACAAGGTAATTTCAAATGTTCCTTGCGCCAGCTTGTGCCACGAACCGTCGAATTTTATGGCATTAATTGGAAATAAGGTGAAACAACAAAGTAGGATATGGTTTTTATTTCCAAAATCTCTATCTAATTACGATTGGAGCATTCTGTCTGTAAGGACATCGATGTGTTCAATGGTCGAAGATATAGATCATTTGCTTCCTAGTTTATTCATAAAGTTCATTTCTATCCCGTACAGAGAAGTTTTTCTCAGTAAGCTAACTTCTATATGTATATGCATTTTTATTGTAGAAGAGCAAAGTTACAATCCTCTGTCATGGCCCCGCGAAAAGTATCCAAGGCAAGCACAGAGGTTTCAGGACAAGGTTCTGATAATATTTCTGATACTTTACCTCAAAGCGTTGATTGCGTATGAACCTGGTCATACATCTCAGAGGTGTTGCAATCATAGTTGGTGAACTACTCAGACGATTCCAGTGACAATGAAACAGATGACATGACTACCAAATACAAGATCATTGTCTAGGAAGAAATGCACAAAGTAGCGGCCTGGCCATGTCTTCTACCTTACTATGACATGATCCGATGGGTGCTAGATCATGTAGACATCCCTACCAGAACCATCATCAATGAGCAGGGGGTCACTGTTGGGACCTTCAGACCAGAAAGCTTACAGGTTGTGTACAAATTACCACCCACATCAGACTTCTCGTACAATGTAGAGTTTCTAGATGGTTTTAAAAAGAAGGAATGTGAGCAATATGCGAAAAGTTTATCTGATTTGATTAAGGAGTGGGTCTCACACCCAATGAAGTTCAGGATAGATAGAAATGGAATTTATTCCATATCTTCTTTGGAACCACAGTTTAAATACGTAGCGATGATGACCTGTAGATCGTACAGGAGGGAAGACACCATGCATTTTTTCCTCCAATGGGTGCCCTTGATATACTCAGTAGCAGAAGGCTCTTCTTTCGACTGGGCTAAAATGTTATTAGATAGCCTGACCAGTCGGGTTACAGAATATCGGACGCAGAAAGAGAGCGGGAAAGTTGCTTCATTTTTTATGTCCATGTATCTCATGGACGCAGTATGTTCCACGACACATTTTCCCTTGATGAATTGGAGTTGGGCTCCATCGGATGCTGAGCCAGTCCATGTATACCATTCTAAGCTTTGGGAGGAAAAGGCTTCAGAATTCGTATACGAAATCTTCAACTGGGTGATGGTACCGATGCATGTTGCCATCTTCGGTAATCTGCCACCCAGGATATCAGATAGCATCAGAGTAAATTTAAGCAGAGTGGCCGAATGGTATGTGGAGAAAGAATTCTCATACATCAGGGTTTTCGGTGCTTCCGTCCCTCCGCATGCTTTACCCTTGCTTATACCCGACAGGCTGGCTTGTCGAGAGATCGCCAGGAAAACTGTAATTGGCAGTATAAGTAAAGAACTGAAAGGGTATTCAAAAAAGGTATGGCCACCTTTTCCTATTCATTTAGACACCTATTCATTATTAGACTTCGGGCATGCAAAGGCCGAGACAACAACCCTAGAAGATATAAATATGGTTCATATCGAATTCAAGAAACATGATCCACACAGGGTCGTGAGTAATCATTTGGCTAGTTGTGGCCTCAAAATATTTGAGCATGAGAATTCGCCTCACGATGATATTTTCCGAGGTGCGAAATCTTATGATGAGGTTTTGGCTCGAATAGAAGCCCTATTGCCCAAAGAGAGGGAAAATGTTGTCAGATTTCAAGAGCATAAGCGGAGTTTCCTCCCTCCAGTACTACGGGGTGAGAATTCGACGATCGTAGAGGTACAGAAAACAAAGGTCGAAGGATCTAAAGGTTCACCACCCAGCCAAGAAGGACAAAAGGATAAAGAAGAGCAAGCTGGGGGCCCAAAACTGGAAGCTGAGACTTCTGGTCCTCCAAGCGATTCAACTTCGGTCATTATTCCTGAGAAATCTTCTAAACAGGTCAGCAATACCATCGCCTCCATTACCCCCCTACAGTCTGCAAAGGAAATCCCGGACACAGGTTGGATTTTGGGTAAAAAATTGACACCTATAGCAGTTGAAGAGCTCCCTCCAAATGAATTCTTCTTCGATAAAAAGAGTAAAGTGGTTGTGAGAC
>JASDQU010685685.1:33057-44736 GCA_032191745.1 Picea mariana | reverse complement strand
GAAATATAAAATTTTAACCGATGGGAAAGATATGAAGAAAGTAGAGTTTGCGACGTAAATAGTAGGAACACTGGGTGCTTTCGCCACGGCGAATCAATATTCAGTCAGGACCCTTAAGGATTAGCTAAAATGAAAGAATCGTTTGATCAAGACACTAGAGACTAAACTATCTACAACAGACGTTGCTGCTAAAGATCAGGTAAGTGAGACTTTAGAGCAAGCAAGAGTAAAAGATCAAAATGAAATCGAGTGGCTTAAATCCAATCTCGAACAGACACAGTTGAAAGTTCAAACAAGTCAAACTCAGATAAGCCAACAGGGAGAATTAATAGACCAGCTTCGGACCAAACTAGAATTCACCGAAAGCCAAGTAATCGATATTGGGATATTTCAATCCCAAGCAATAGAGATCAGAAAAAGGTTATCGGCAGTGTAGCAGGGTGTGCTTGCAAAAGTGGAAACAATTCAAAGCAACTTTCAACTCATTGATCAGGTGTTGTAAAACCTCTCTCTTAAATAAAGGGATGCCGGAGTAGCTCGGGTGGCGTTCCAGGAGGCTATTATAGCCACAATGAGAAGGGAAGCAAGCAATAGTTCTAGTTTTCCAATCGCAGAGCAGACCAGGGGTAATATCTTGTTGAAAGAATGGGAGTGAAATATATACGAAGGCAAACAACAAGCTAAGAAGCTGAGGAAATCTTGCGAAGAAATTTTCAGTTTGTTAAGTGAGATTTGTTTGGGTTCCGATGGTGAAAGTGGCATGGAGATATTGGATCAGATCAATGCAGCTAAATATATGCTAAATATCAAGGAAAATGAAGAAAGAGAATTAGTTGAAACATCACAAATAACTCAAACAGAAATAATGAAAATAGACAAATGGCTAATTAAACCGAGTATGTTGTTATGCTCTATCAATGTGAAAGATCAGCATGTGGAGGGAAAGCTGYTGCTATTGATGAAGGACTGCTATATTTTTTAGGCAAATAATCAAGCAGAGCCATCTAAATTAATATCAMAACTAGTGGAGAAGTGCATTATTTGCACGGAGCATGCGAAGAGACAGGTTTCGGGTACCAAATGAGAACAGAGACAAAGAAACAAAACATTTCAACTCCTTGATTGTAACCGAAAACCTCTGGAACTATTGAGATTCTRGCGCAAAAGAATTTTGTATAAATATACATTTTGAAGAAAGAAAAAAGGGATGGACCTTTTTGATCAATTGTAACAGAGACTCTCTCTTCCGAGACTTAATACAATGCAATCTGGAGATTCCTAATTCCTTCACTACTGTGTTATGAGTTTGTTCTTTCTGTTATTTCGTTTTCATTCTTATTTCACTTATATACATCTGATGAATGTTGCATTGCAATTTAGTAACACTTCTACTGCATTGATTAATATTTAGTTATCTATTGTTTACAGTTTTTCCTCTGTATCAACTACTAGAAGGTACAAGACCTGTAAATCTTTAGGTTGTCATATTTTATGCTTCATCAGACCATTTCTTATTTTATTTTCTTCTTCTATTTACAGAGTGAGATTCTCTCTTGATAGGAGCCTTATTCTATAGACAGCTTAATGTTTTCCCCATAATTCATACACCATTTATTTCAAATATAACACAGTTACGGAAAAAGGCCTTTCGTTTGTATTTTGCTTTTAATATTGATTTCTAAAGTTCTCTTTTATAAAATCAAAATTGATACAGCATAAAACTTTTCAGATTTCCTTAAATTTTTATCTTCCTCTATGACTGTCCCTATTGTAAGACAACCCAATATTGAACCCGGTTTGACAGATCAAAGCCATATTGATTTAAATCTCTTTGATACCATACTTAAAATAGCTAACACCCGGGTAGAACTTGAACGTTCATGGGCTGCAATTGAAAGAAATATAAACATCCAGGAACAGTTGGAAGCCAGGCAGTGACAACCTAGAAAACATCCCTAGCTTCCTTTTCTGAAGGTCTACCCTCCTCTGTTTTACATATTATGAAATTTTGGATGCCTAGACACTATACTTTTTAAAGAATTAAGTACAAACTCTGGAACAACACCTAGCTATCCTCGCTCCTCTCCAGGAGGCACGTGCATGTTCAGATCCTTGGAAAAGTTTATTCCAACATAGGGGTATTCCTCCATCGTTGGAATCTGTCGTGCCCACTAGTCAAAAAAAATTGTCATCAAAGGCCTCTATGGTCCTCCCTCCCCCCTATCATGGTAGCAGTGCTTCCCATATGCATATTGCATGGAAGGAGGCCGCATGCCCCCATACAGTCTCTCTGGGAATCAGACTGGGAACTCTCAAAGAAGAAGAACGAGAAAAGAATAGTGCCAAACCTGAAGTTCTTGTTGTTGCACTCTCAACACTCTGTCAAATTCCTCTTCATGCATGTGAGAATGGTTGTACTCTAATCAAATATATGTACCTCCTGGCACTAAATATCATAATGCATGTGCACCCGGGAATCCTGGTGAAGGGCCACGAATCCAGTAATCTTCCCAATAAGTAGTAAGATCACTCTTAGTGACAAACTGGTGATCTTGTGAATTGGCACTTGAGAACCTACCTTCTCAGTGTCAGCCTCACTGTACATCTTGATGTAGTCCTCAATGTTAAAAGGCCCAGGGGGAAATGTCCACAGATTGACTGGTTCCCCTCTCCTCGAGGGGTCAGTCAAGAAGTAAATGTCCTCATTCGTTGGAGTCAATGATTGTCCCTCTATCATAAATTCCTCTGCATCCGGATGCCAGTAGTCAACCAGGGAATTCAGTAGACTAGGTTATGCCCTCATAAATGGACACCAGAAGAAATTCCACAGCCCACATTGTTTCAATGTGAAAATGGCAGCAGGGTCCTCATCAACTAGTACATCCATTTCCTCGTATTCTCTCTCCCTCCAATGAGCATACATCCTATTCCATGGAAGTTTAAAAGGGAGATAGCTTTGCATTTTAATTTTTTCAAGATTTTTGAGGGTGTACGTGGGATTTTTTAGCTACAGTCACGTATGTATGCTGGAAGACTGTTTTTGGCTACGTACATATGCGGGTTGTCCTTAGACAATCCATGTACACATAGGGCCTCTCTTTTTGGGAGAGAGAGCCCCCTCAAAAACAAAAAGAAATGCATAACAAAGGAATTGAAATGCAAGGTGGGTACATTTGTACTTACTTGGTCTGAGTGAAAGTTCGTTTCATCCTCTGAAGCTCCCAGAATCAACTTCTTTAGCAAAGGGGCTTTTTTCTCCTTTTGGTTAATTTTCAAAATGCAATGGTGAAAATGAGCTGTCAACTTCTATTTATAGAATTTTTTGGCCCTTTTGCCACTTTTTTTGACCCCCTTTGTCATTTTTTATGGCTTGGAAATTATTTAATTATGTTCTTGAGTTTCTTATTGGATGTTATGATACACTTTTCCTTTTGGTTTGGTAACTTTTGGGGGGATGGTCAATTTAAATATCGTTTGGTAAAAGTCATTTTTTTCAACTTTTTGCATATAAGTTAGGTTTTCACCTCCACTTTTTGCATCTCATTGTACTTTCCACTTTGCCATAGGATCGATCCCACCGAAGTGCGACATAGAACCTTCATTGTTGCTTTAGAAGTGTCGTGATTAGGTGGTGGAGCCTACCTTTACATGGATTCCCTAGATAGATCCTTGTTGCATTTTGGCGTCCATGCTGTCTATAATGACTTTAGGATTGGGATTCCTTGTTAGTCGTGTCATGATTACAATATTGAGCCTCTTTTGTCTGATGCACCATCATTCTTGGCCTCACCCTCGGGACTCCCAAAACGAGCAATCTTTGTTGTCTTTCAAGCTCACTTTGAAATCTGAAAGCAACATCCGACAAGACTACATTTATTATTTTCGATCTTGTTAGGATTAAACTGAGAAAACTAATCTTCTAGAGTCTTATTTAATCTCTTTTCATACTCTCTAAACATGAAAATATCGTTAAGAGATCTTGTTGCCCTTCACGCTCACCAAACTCAAACTTGAAGGCACGTCTGTCTGGCGGTAGTTTACCCATTTTTCAGTCCGGATGGTCAATTGTATGAATAAAGGTATACTCTAGGAACTTTGGTTCGCTATAAGAGTATTCTCAGGCATAAGTTTTACCCTTTTTCGGGCCTGAGGGACTAAATTTACGAAAAAGAAACATTCTCCTTGGTTTTGGTTTATAACCTTTTTTGGGCCTTGGAGATTACTTACAAAAAAGGAACCACCACGAAGTCCATAGTTAAGCTCTACTCCCTAAAATCGAAAAGATCATCGAGTGACCTTGTTCCTTCACACTCGTTAAATTGGTCCAGAAGAACATCTATTGGCATGAGTTTACCCCTTTTTCCAGCCTATAGATTATAGCGGAAAAAGGTATGCGTCAGGAGATTCGTCTTGCTTGGAGAGTTCTCCTCAGTAACTTTTGTACTTTTTCAAGCTAAGGGGACTAAACCTAGAAAAAGGTTGCGAGTCCATAGTTAAGCTCTTTTCAAAATCCTTAAAATTGAAAAAATTGTCGAGTGATCTTGTCTTTGTCACACTCGTTAAAATGGTTTTGAATAGACGTCTTTCAATGCAAGTTTAACCCTTTTTCAAACTGACTAGACTATCTCCAAAAAAGGTACTCCCCAGAGTTTTCTTTTACATTTTTTCAGACTCTCTAAACGTGAAAAAAATTACCAATCTTACCTTCTTTGGGCTCATTAAAATTACATTAAGGGGAGTTTCAATGTGTCTTGTTAATCGCATTTGCATCCCTGTGTCTTTGGCCTAATGTCATATCCATGTTTCTCTCAACTGAACCTTTGAAGCATTCCTTATATGCAATCCTTGTAGCACTTTGCCTCTGCAACCTGGCACCTTGACCCATAGAGGAATTTTCCTCGAGTGTGCTTTTCCTACACATGTCTCCTTGCTCTAATAATTAGTGTGTTCCTTGCACCTGGAACTAGTATGCTTTCTTGCGACACTCGTTCCTCCTTTGTAACATAGCATTATTTTATTCTTTTTCAAGCTCTTTAAAAAATTGAAAAAGACAAAAATATAAAATATCCCAAAAAGAGGGGACGGGAAACATGCATTCTTTTTTGGAAGCACAAAGAGTTTACCTTAGAAAAAGCACATCCTTTCATTTGTTCATCAAGCATTGGGATCTAGTATGACCTTAGGAAGTTGTTCTCGCTACATAGAGTTGTGTCCTCCTCCATTTGGTTACTCTTCCAAACACATGGAGAGTTTTTGTTTCCTCCAGCATCGTGAACTTATGTCAATGTCATGCTGCCTGAGTCTGATCATCTTTTTTTCTTTCATCCAAGGGAATTTTCACCCAACTTGAGTCGACCTTTCTACAGTTTGTCTCTTGACCTCATAATTCAGCCATATCGAAAGTCCAGTCAAGTCCTAATTCAAAATTGACGAAGTTCTCTGCTAGATCGTCGAGATCCTCATGTCTTTTCCCGATGAGTCATTGAAGACCTTAGGGTAGCGAAGTCATGCACTCATATTGTACTCCTACCTGAGTTTTGAATATCTTGAAGTTGTTTCTTGAGCTATGAATTCCTCATCTCCATCCATCGGGCATAGCTGGTGTTATAGGAAAATCTCCCTGCGGACAGGTAGATTGCCTCAAAGAGCTTGACGCTAACTCTAAGACAGAAAATGCTTAACGTGGACACTGACTTCCTTTCAAATATATACAAACTAACACATGAGAAGGAAGGAGAACAAAAGTACCTCTTTATCGACGTTTGTCCCTGCACGCTCCGAGTTGAGCTCCGATCCTTTGCTCCTCGCTGAATCCTGTAGACAAAAAAGATACGACCACTTCCTACTCTATTGATATTAGCTTGAAAACAGATCTATCAATTAATTATAAGTTCATGTGACATTAGACACAAACTAGAAAGAAGGCCAAGCTTGTCATATTAATGAGAATAACGACAGCAGTACTTACAATCGTAGATGCAAATGCGACAGCTTCGTCAAGTCCCCTTCGTCTAACCCTTGCTTGAAAGATCCACAACCTGGATAATAGCAGCTTCACTGATCACTCTCCTTTGGCTGACTGTGTATTTCCTATGAGATCATAGGTTCCATGCTAGCAATTCCTCCTCCAATCAGCTCCAACACCACTTATAAGATCATAAGTTTGGTGTGATTCTCCTTTTTCCAGTCCCCTTTCACCATTAGAAAGCTTGCTTATATAGCCTTGGAGAGGCTCAACAATCTTGAGATATCCTTGGGGAAGTTGAGGATTTGCCTCCTTCAGTTGAGGACCTTCCCTAAGATCATGGTTGGACTAGGGATTCGAATCTAACTTCCTTCCAAGAATGAAAAGATGCTTTCCCCATTCATCTCAACAGCTTAACAACTGCCCACAATAGGTAGCGCTCCCTCAAAAGGGCCATCAGAGCGTTGTAGCACTCCCTAGTAGGCTTTAGGGGGGCGCCAACGCTCTAAAAATCTATAGCGCTCCCTCAAAGGGCCAGGGGAGCTTTATAACGCTCTCTGATAGTGTAAGGGGGAGCGTCGGCGCTCCGAGATAGTGTAAGGGGGAGCGCTCCCCTCGAAAAACTCAGTTTTTGAGGTGCTTTCAGATGGAAAAAGGTTTGCAAGCCTGCTGACTCATTTCTCCTCTTCCAAATCAAATGTTTGAGGTGTTTCAAGTGTCCTTCTCATGTCGTTATAGGCACGAAATAGGCATCATGGGAGTATGTTTCCCTGACACTTGCGACACTTATGAGCAACATGTGACACTTGCGACCTTGTGAGCAAAATGAGACACTTGCGAACTTTGTAATGACGACACTTGCGACACTATCCACGTGAGTAATTTTGATGTGTAACAGATTTCCCCCCAAAGTATGAAGTTAGAAGATGCGAACTGATAACTGAAATGATTTTTAGACGTTCAAGAAAGGGTATAGACTCGGAGAACCTAACGGAAGCTGGACACAAACATCCAAAAAATATCATGACCTATTTCAAAACCCAAGGTAGGCATACCTATGCTTGGGTGATCAAGACTTGCAAGATATGGCCGCCATCAAATACACTGCGGATCCATAATTGTATTGATATAAAGTTATAGCCACTAAAGATATAATGTGGATCTATACTCTGATGACTCGGACTGATCGTAGCCACGAAGAATACACAGTGGATCTACGAGATGACAAGACATAGCCACGACCAATACAAAGTGGATCTATGTAACAGTATATGTGTCATTTGTCCAATAGAAACTCCTTCGCAACCTGGGCAAAGAATATATCAAAGTGATCACTCAACCCAGGGTCTTCTCACCAATCCCAATATGGTACGAAGCTAACCATGTGAATAGATGTCCTGATGTCAAACATGGCAGAAACCACTTGATTATCGGTCAATGGTGTGAACCATTAACAAGTGCGAGGGATATCACCATTAATGTCAATGATTCCCAAGGTACCTTAGTACATTCCAGTGAATGTGAATAGATGAGCTGAAGTTGAACATTCGTGGAATCATTCGATCAGAGGTCAATGATGTAAACCCACTGTCAAATGTGAGGTGGCCTGCCATTGAGGCATGCAGGTCCCAAAGTACTAACTGGTTTCTAAGTCTGATTCCCAGATAATGTGTTGAAGTCAACAGGAATAGACTCGTCGAGGGAGGGCCTTGATGTATCCCCCATCAATGACACGAAACGGACATAGAGATGTAATTGGTAGATCAAATGGACATGGACTGACACAGGTTTCGAGGCAATATATTTGGGATGGCTGACTCTAGAGGCGGATACTTCCCTTGAACACTGAGGCATAACAGAAAAACATGACATGGACCAAAACTATGCAGTGGAGACTGTGACTTGCGTCGGATGACCCGAAGGAGTGAAAGGAACTCAAAGGATTGGCTCAGTGCAAAGTTTTAGCGGATTATGATGCATGCAGATGACAAAGTGCCATGTTCAAGGTGACTCTAAGAATTGCTGGATAATGTTCTCAAGAGACTGCTTGGCTTGCTCCTTTCAATTTTTTCCCCCATCCAGATGGACGAGTACCTCTTTTTGATTTAATGAGCTCGAGGAGGATAACACATGCTCGATATAACTTACCTTCGGTAAGTTCCTCTTCCTTTGTTTAATGAACCAGAAGAAGTAAGGGATCGGTCCCATATGGGCCTGTCGATGTGTGCTTTAACGAGTCCAAAGACAGAAAACTCGAAGGTTTTTCAGGATTATAAAGTTTGGAAAAACACTTAAAAGAGAACTCTCTCAGTTCCTTTTTCATACAGTAGTTTAACGAGACCGAAAAAGGGGTAAACTATCGCTCAAAATACGCCCTTTCTAACCTTTTAATGAGTGTGAAAGGAAGCAAGGTCACTCAACAATCTTTTCATATTTAGAGAGTCTGAAAAGGGTTTAAAGAAAACTCCAGGGGGGTTCCTTTTTCGTGTGTTCGTGTATCCATACGGGTCCGAAAAAGAGATAAAAGTTTACTCGGTTGCATTCTCATGTATTTACGAGCACGAGAAAGAACAAAGACTAAGCTTGGTATGCCCCCAGCTTGAAAGCTGGTGGCTTAGCTCCAGAATGATCATCAAAGGATGGAGACATGCCCCCCAAGCTTCAATTCATTCATCAACTTTGAGGTTGTCACCAATTTCTATGCTATATGGAGAAAAAGGATATAGATGGATGAAATGAAGGTTCAAAAATGAGACCTAATGAAAGACTCGACTCAACATCTACGAGATCTGGAAAAAGACTCAACTTGAAGGGAGAGGTGATTGTTTCATTTTTTAAAGAGCTTGACACAAGAAAAGAACTATGCTCAAGGTTCCAGGTTCGATCCCCAGATTGTTGTTTCATTTTTTAACGAGCTGGCTACAGAGAAGAAAACTATGCTCAAAGCCTTTGTTTCATTTTTTAACGAGATTGCCACAGAGAAGAGAAACTATGCTCGTGGTTTCGTCTGGATCAAGGATTCCAAGAGGATAATGAATTGGAAGGGTACCATGTCAAGGGACATAACTCAGTCATGGATTCCAAGAGATCTTCGTCAGATGGAAGACAATCACTCTGGAAGGAACACATGTCGAGGTTTGTGACAGGGGTAAGGAGATCAGGCTCCAATAACCCTACCAAAGAGATCACCATGTCAACAACCGGATCCAAATCATTGGAAGTTGAGGTCATGGGAGACAACGCCACATAATTGACATGCGGCGGGGGCGATATTGTCTGCATATAAGAACCACTTAGGGAGGTAACCCAGTTAAGGCCGATGAATGAAAGTTGATCAATAGTCACAATTCTTCCATCGTGAGGAAAAGATATCACACGGAAAAGGGTGGATACAAGAGCTTTCATAGCATAAACATAATCCCGCCCAAGGAGTAAAGTGAAATCCAAGGGGTCTCGGACTACCATGACATCGATAAAGACAGTTTTCCCTCCCAAAGTTACAGGAAACTGAGGAAGGATCCCTAAAGGTTGACTACTTCTTCTGTTAAAAGCTAACAGATTCTGTGTAACCGGTGCAAGCTGCAGACAACCCAAAGTGTACCAAGCAACATAAGAAAAAATGCTAACAGATGCACCCTCATCTATCAATGTTTGAGGAACATCCCGACCATGAACCTGTACTGTAATCTGGAAAGGAATGTGGGAGGGAAGACGAGGTCTAGTTAGCGCACCCCAATCAAAAAGGATGGCTTCAGTACTTGGAGGGGGTTCCACAGGAGGAGGAGGAATGCCCGTAGGCATGGTAGAGTCTGTATTAACAAGAAAAACATGGGCAGCATTGGATTTACTCTCTAGAAGGAGGGTAGGATCGATCGATGATTGGATCGGATCGACCAATGGTAGACTTGGATAGACCACTTGGGCACTCTTCAGAGGAAGAGTGGGACTAACCGATGATGGGATTGGATCAACCACTTTGACATTCTTCAACAGAGGAATGGGATCGACCGATGGCGAAACTGGATTGAACACTTTGGCACTCTTCAGAGGAAGAGTGGGACTGACTGAGGAAGGGACTAAAGTAGTCACTTTGACATTCCTCAACGGAGGAATGGGATCGACCAATGGTGAAACTGGATCGACCACTTTGGCACTCTTTAGAGGAAGAGTGGGACTGACCGAGGAAGGGACTGGATCAGTCACTGTGACATTCCTCAATGGAGGAATGGGATCGACCGATGGTGAAACTGGATCGATCACTTGAGTTGCATTCTCCAAGGGAAGAATGGGGTCGACGGGTGGAAACAGATCGACCGCTTTGGTGTCACTCTCTAACAGGAGAGTGGGATCGACCAAGGATGAAAATAGATCGACCACTTTGGTATCACTCTTTTGATGAAGAGCGGGGTTGATCGATGACGGAACTGGATCAGCTACTTGGGTTTGTGGTTCAATCGAGGAGGAAACTAGATTGACCACCTGATCAACCGCACTGACCGGGTATGGAATAGGATTTACCAGTCCATCAACCAAAGATGGGTCAGAGGAAAGTTTATGATAACCTTTTGGAAGTTGAAGTTTTTCCAAAAGAGAAGAAGCCTTGGCCATGCGAGGACAAAGGTGAGAGTGATGATTACATTTACATAACATGCAAGGGAACTTGACAGTTTTCTTCTTACCACCCTGAACATCACTAGTTGATGGGGTATCATCGACATGACCGACAGAGGCCGATGACGTGGGAGACCACATTTCTACAACCTTGATAAGACCGGGGCAATCCATCAGAAAATGGTCACCCTTACAAAGGCTGCAAGGGAATTTGGGTTTTGGATTCTTCCTTTTAATCTTGTTGATCTCATCAACACTCTCAATACTATTAACAGTAATTGGTTTCTTAGAGCCAACATCTGATGTTGTTGGGGCCCTGGTCCTTTTCGGGCTCTTCTTCTTCTTCTCTTTCCATTTCTTCTTCTTCTGATCAACTTGGCTACTTGCTTTAGAGCTTTCACTAGGCGAAGAAGGAGAAATGTAAGGAGACTTGATGGGTGAAGAAGGAGAAAAGTCGACGTGAGGTTGATGTGTGGGTGGTGTATTGACATCCAAAGTATTAGGTGCGACTGAAACATTAGGAGGATTTGGGATCACCGGAGTGGGGAACAACCAAACTGGTAATCCAATAGTGAGTCCTGGAAGACTCAGTGTGGCAACATATGGAAGACCAAATTTTCCAAATGAGGGAAAGGTATAAGGTTCCCCAGAAGAAGGGGTTCCTCCATTGGTACTCCCAGGATTTGATGCCATCAACACTGACTCGACCTAAGGTCCACTAAGTAAAAGAAACAGCATACGCTAATACAATCTAAGAATCACAACCAAGAAAACATGACCTTATTTTGACGACCGTACTAGTTGGTGATGAAATCCAACGTTGCGTGATGAAGTCCAGAAGGGGCAGGGATAGGGTGGAACAGTTACAATGGTGACCTGCTTAATGGACTTACGCCTTGGTGCAAAATTCCACGCATTAATTGTGGATTTACCCTCCAAGGAGCCCGAGTGAGTTTGACCAATGTCTGCTCCAGGTACAGTGAGACTTCCCATCACCGTCACCTTGTGTAAGACCCTAAAGATTATGGCCACTAAGGTTACCAATTCGTAGTCAGCCCCTGGGCAGGAACAGTCGACAGTCCGATCCGAACGTATGGGTAGGG
>JASDQU010685685.1:0-20165 GCA_032191745.1 Picea mariana | reverse complement strand
TGAAAATCTATGAGAAAATCTTCAAGCAGTTCCTTGCATTTCATGGATGGTATTCAATGTAAAACTTATCAATGTTGATTGTCATGCCTAACTTGATAGGGACATCTAATGAGACACACAATATAGGCAACCGACCTGGGGGATCGACCCAAAAACCTCTTACATGAAGCTCAAAAAACTCAACCACTATAACTAGTCCACCGAGCTAATAAAACTTGAATATATCACTTATAATGATTATTTTATTTATTTGCTTATAATGATTATTTTATTTATTTGCAAAATTTAGATTCTTCACCATCACAACTTAATAATATCGAAGTCATTCTATCTCTCGATCTAGATATCAACTTTCTAATTTCCACACTCATTGGTTTAATATTGCTCTTTCTACATATCGAAAATGAAGGGACATAAATCAAATAATATTGAATCAGTACCCACTATCATATTGTGGTTAGATTAATGTTCAATGGTACTCATGGTGGTTAGATTAGTGTTCAATGGTACTCATGACATTTAACCAATTGTGGAGGACTTTATTTTGACTTATTTTGTTGAATATCTAATAATATAATCTTCGCTTCTTTTTATTAATTCACTGCAGGACAAGTTTCTTATTGACAATTTTTTATGGCAATTTATTTGTTGCTTCTTTGGCACATGCGAACATGGGAAAACCATGTAATGTTTCAAACATTAGTTTAGCGCCTTTTCAACTCTTTGCTTCCTTACATGAGGCCTTTTTATTCCTCTCCGACATGTGCCTTAGTGTGAGATGACTTTTAATTTCAATAAATTCTTTACAATCTTCTATGTCATTTTTGGTACAATATTCTTTAATGACACCATAACAATTTAATGCACATCCTTACTCACTTGTATCTGTACTTAGTTATGAAAACTTGTATTCTTAATCTATACTTAGTTATGAAAACTTGTATTATTTTTTAATTGATTTACTTGTATCTATACTTAGCTATGAAAACTTGTATTTATTTCATTGATAAAAAATGTGTGAAATTATTATGAAAAAAAATTATGCTTTCTCCCCCTCTCTCTCAAATTCACTTTGATAAAAATTAGGATGATTTTTTTTTTGTTTCATCTATGTATTTTTATTACAAATATTAATAAAAAACATACATGGAAAAGATTTGATATTATGGAGGAAAACGTGAAGATGGTTGACCATGATAATAATGTGAATCAAAAGTGGCTATCTCAAGCCCCTCTTAAATTATGATGCCTATATATTTGGGTAAATGCATAAATACAATTTCAAATGCTTATCTATCTAAACCAATAATCTTTATTAAAACTTTTTATCATGGAATTTTAATTTTATGTTTTAATTATAGCTAATTTAAGTTTTTATTAAAACTTTTTATCATGGAATTTTTATTTTTTGTTTTAATTATATATAATTTAGGTTTTTAAAATATTTTAATGAATTTTAGTTATAATTTAATAAATTGTATATATTTTGATATTTAATTATATTTTAAATATTTTGTGGATAGGGTGTTTGGTGTGATAGATGAGGGTGTGACATGTGGGTTAGACAAGTTGTGATCCATATGGATATTGGTGGTCACTTACCTCTTTCAACTGGCTCACATACAACTTTCATCTTGGCAGTTACAAATTTTATCTTGGTAGTTTTTTTTATAGATTTTTGGGTCCTAAACTTCTGGGGCCGTTTTAAGGCCATAAACAACATTTTGCCCGCCACCGTCATTTTGCAGTCAAAATCAAAGTGTGACAACATAATGTGTATTCCTCGAATAGACCTTTCCAACATGCTATCGTGCACCTAAAACAAAGATAATATGCAAAAGTTATGATCTCAGGAAGTTGATGTACCAACTTACCCCATCGGGGCCCACATGACTTTTGGTGCTTCATCTCCTAGGGTTAGGTTTTTGGATGTCTAGGGTTTTATGTTTACTTCTTGATGCTAAAAAGGCCTAGAGGCCTCATTGTAATGTGATCAGACGAATGTGTGTAGCCGCCACATCTCTTCTCAGAGATTAGCTACCACCATTCGAGCAAGATTGTTTTCATTCTGCATTTTACCGTTTCAGCAGATTTCTTATTTAATAGAAGTTAAATTCCACTATATCTCTGTTATTGTTCTATGTATACTTGTGTTAATGTTATAGATCGATGTTTCATTTCATTCCGCTCATAAATCCAGATCAGTGGTATCAGAGCAGTTTTCTCTTCATTTGTTTCTTTGTGCATGTCCCCATTGAGGTAAGGGTATAATCAGTTTGGACTCAAACCAGTTGATCCTTTGTAAGATTGACCTCGTCGAACCCGAAAGTTGTCTATGGGGGAAGAAAAGAGAGACGATGGGACAGGAGATCCCTTTAAATTGTTGCTTGAGGAAGCCCTCTCGCGACAAAGGAACAAGATGATGGATAACTTTGTGCAAATCCTTCGATGGCTACCAACAGATGACGCATCTACCTTAAGCAGGTGTCACCCCCTTTAAGGTATAGAACAATTTTGATATTCATATATTTGAAGGTGAAATAGATGTGGATGCTGTAGACAAATGGTTAAACCTTCTAGAAGGGTATTTTCTGTCCACAACTTTTCCAATAGAGAAAAGATTACATTTTCACTCCTCAAGGTGTCCCCCATGTCAAATATTGGTGGGAAACTTTCTATGAGCAAAAGGAAATGGAGGGATATACATTATTTGTAGTTGCACCCACTTGGGGTTTCTTAAGGGATGTTATTAAGGAACAATACTACCCTATTAGAAGTTATGAAAAATTATATACAAGATGGACCACATTGCGACAGGAAAGGGATGAAATAGTGTCATAGTTCACCAATGTATTCCATACCTTGTGCACCAAGTTGGGTATCAAAGACTTCGAGCGACATCTGGTGCTCAAGTACCATGACGGTTTACATAGATACATCTAGACAAAATGGAGTTTCTAGACATTTCGTCCTTGGGTGCATCCTATCGATACACTGTCAAAATAGAGAAAAAGATTAAACATAAGATGCAACAGTTTGGGTCTGCAAAACCCTCATAGAAAAAGCAAGGAAAAGGCGGCCCCAACTTGTAGAACAAAGGGCAGAGAAAGGATGGACAGCCTTGGGACAACCAGTCCAAACCATAAACAAAGAAGGACAATGGGAAGACAAAGAAAGACATTGGGAAATGGTGCGAGTTCCATAAGAGTTGCTCACATAACACCGTTGAATGTCATTCAAAGAATTCATTGGTGGTCGAGGTGAAATCATTTGAATAAGATGCAGGCTCTAACTTTGAGTCAGAACTAGAAAAAGGGAGACAAATCATTGATTTGAAACCCAGTGCAACCGTTGCTACCACCACCAAGGTCCAGCCCAATGAACCTGATGAACTAGAGGAAGGTGAGTGCCTCTTTCATTCATATATGTGGGTGAAGGGTACTCCACTGCACTTCATCGTTGATAGCAGTAGCCAGAAGAACCTCATCTCAGCAGAGGTCGTCAAGCGGTTGGTTGTACCGACAACACCACACCCGCAACCGTACACCATAGACTCTGCCAAGGGAGCGATCTCCACGTCAGCCAACAGTTCCTCCTGGATTACGACACCAAGCCCTTAAAAAATGAGGTATTGTGTGATGTTTCCCCCCTTGAAGTTTGTGATTTTATTTTGGGCCAACCTTATTTATGGAAACGTCATGTTGTATACGAGTCTAGGCCTCATAGTGTTATTATTACTTTCAACAGGAAATTATACAGGATACTCAAGGTATTCCCATCTATCGCCATTTCCTTGATCTTTGTTAAGCAATGGAGGAAGGTCATCTCTCAAATCGAGAAGTTTGTCTTCTTCATGATTCATGCTCAAAATGATCGGAAGGTTGCAACCACATCCATGGCCTTCACGATAGGTCTCTCCACACAAAATAAGAAAGTGGATAAGGTCATAGAAGAACAAAAAGACATCTTCTCCTCACCCATTGGGGTACCTCTGCACTGTCAGGTCAAACACTCAATCGATCTGACCACTCGCGCATCGCTACCCAATGGGCCAGTCTATCCTCGCTCTCTATCAGAAAATGAGGAAATCAAGTGCTAGATCCAAGAGCTGCTAAAAAAGGGGCACATCCGCCCAAGCTCATCACCTTGTGGAAGCCCAATCGTTCTTGTGAAAAATAAAGACGGGTCTTGGAGACTCTACATTGATTATCGGGCCATAAATAAGATCACAGTCAAGAATCAGTACCCAATTCCCTGAATTGACAATCTCCTTGACCAACTCAAGGGGGGGGAAATACTTCAATAAGATTGATCTGAAATCTAACTACCACCAGGTCCCAATAGAACAAACTGATGTATGGAAGACTACCTTCAAGTCCAAAGAAGTTCTTTTTGAATGGTTGGTCATGCCCTTTGGCTTGACAAATTCCCCAACAAATTTCATGAGGATGATGGACGATATCTTGCGACCTTTCACCAATTCTATCGTGGTGGTGTATTTGGATGACATCCTCATCTTCATCAAGAATTGGGCGGAACACTTGCAACACATTCAACAGGTTTTTCACACTCTGCGGCAACATAAGCTATATGCAAATTTGGAAAAATTCTCCTTTGACATGAAAAGGGTCCAATACCTACGCTACATTGTTGATGAGCATGGGGTGCATGTCAATCCAACCAAGATCCAGGTCATCTGTGACTGGTCAGGACTGAAAACACTCACTGAGCTTCGAAGCTTATTAGTCCTTGCCAATTTCGATCACAGGTTAGTGTTCAGATTCTCCCACATTTCATGGGCCCTTAGCCAAGTGAACAGGGGTGGCAGCAAGGAAAAATTTGCGTGAGTCCAGTAGTAACAGAAAGTGCTCAATGATTTGAAGCAACACTTGTGCTCAACCCCGGTGCTCTCATTAACTGACTTGCAACATCCTTTTGAGATTGAGATAGATGCTTCAGACTATATTGTGGGTGTAGTTCTCACTCAGCATGGACATCTCATGGTTTATCAAAGTGAGATCTACTATCAGATATTGTCCATAAGTACCCCAATTATGACAAAGAAATGCACTCCATTGTATAGGCCTGCTGCCAATGGAGGAATTACATTCTCAGGAAGTAGACAGTCATCCACACTGATCATAAGCCTATGCATTTCATACAGACATAAGGAAAATTGTAGAATGACCTCCGTCAGAAGTGGTCCACATACTTGCAGCAGTTTCATCTCAACATCAAGTATAAGACATGAAGCACCAACCACATCCCTGACTACCTCAACCGACCTCCAGTTTCTGCACTAACCATGGTGCTACACTCCTACAGACATGAGACCTCCAGATGGCCCCAACTCTACGAATGAGATCCTGAATTCACCACTACCTATCAGATGTTGGGAACAAACACAACTGTCATTGATTTTCATCTGTAGGATGGGTTGTTGTTCCATCTGGGCCATCTCTGTGTTCCATAAATCGAGCAAGAAAAGATGATTTGGGAATCTCTTTATAGTCGGGTGGCAGGACACTTTGACGTATAAAATACAGTAGCAATGCAGCAACAACATTTCTATTGGTCGAAACTCTAACAAGATGTCAGCAAGTATATCAGGTCTTGGATGACCTGTTCCATTACCAAACTGAAAATTAAGAAACAAGGCATGTACACCCCTTTGCCTACTCCCGACAGGCCCTAGGAATCCATCTCAATGGACTACATGTCGGGCCTTCCTTCAACGAAGCAGGGAAATGACTATGTTTTCATGGTGGTTGATCATTTTTCCAAGATGGTGATTCTGGTCTCCTACAAGAAGAGCATCACAACAGATGCCACTATCAAGCTCTTCTTCAAACGAGTGTGGGTACATTTTGGTATACCACAAACCATTGTCTCTGATGGAGACAACTGGTTCCTTAGCACATTCTAGTCAATCCATTGGTCACAGCTGGACACCAAGCTTACCAAATCCACTACCTTACACCCAAAAATGGATGGCCAATTGAGGTCGCCAATAATATTATCGTCCATATCTTGCGCATGTACAACTCCAAGCATTCGCGCACATGGGATGAGAGTCTTCCCTATGTTTAACATAGTTACAACAGAGCCATACATAGCTCAACTGACCACAACCCCTTTCAGGTGGGGTTGGGATTTCAACCATTGGATCCCATGGATGTTGCACTCTCCCTTGCGTCCACACAGGAAGAATCTTCCCATGGGAAAGTTGAAGCCGACAAAGCCACCCGGTTCATTGAACGAATCCAACATATTTTCCAATAGGTTCAGGATATTTTGCAGAAGTTCAATGCTAAGTACAAGCAGCGCCATGATCAACACTGGGTGCCACACAAGTTTTAGGTGGGAGATATAGTTTGGTTGCACTTGTAGAAATAATGCCTTATAGGACCCCATCGAAAACTTGGTCCACTCTACTATGGACCTTACACCATCCCCAAGGTTGTGGGTGACAATGCTTTTGTGCTCAACATTCTCCCCTTCCTTATCTTGCACCTAGTGTTTAATGTGGACCTCCTTCAGACATACTTTCCACCCTTATTGGACACCTCAGAGATAGAAGAACAGTTGACACTAATAGAGCTCAACCCCGACTACATGGAATAAGCATCCATTGATCAGATCGTGGACACACAGGTCAAGGGAACTTGCCAACATAAGCTTTAGCTTTATCGGGTTGTCTAAGTAGGGCAACTCCTACACAAAGGCAAGTTGTTCACCCAAGGCCAAATTCAATAGAAGTTTCCTCATTTGGTGGGGGAACTCAACACAATGAAGACCATTGCTTCTTAAGGAGGGAGGAATGATCTAGGTGGATATCGTTGGCAACCCACCTCTTCCATTTGGCTCATATACAACTTTCATCTTGGCAATTATAGTTTTTATTTTGGTAGTTTTTTCTATCTTTTCAAGTCCTAAACTTCTAAGGCCATTTTGAGGTCCTAAACAACGTTTTTTGGGCCCACCATAGTCACACCGTGGATAAATTCAAAGTGTGATGGCATAATGTGTAGTCCTCAAATAGACCTTTCCAACGGGCTATCGTCTGCCTAAAACAAAGATCGTATGCAAAAGTTACGACCAAAGGAAGTTGATGTACCAACTTACCCCATCGGGGCCCACATGACTTTTGGTGCTTCATCTCCTAGGGTTAGGTTTTAGGATGTATAGGGTTTTCTATTTACTTCTTGATGCTAAAAAGGCCTAGAGGCTTCATTGTAATGTGCTCAAATGAATTCGTGTAGCCTCCACGTCTCTTCTCATATATTAGCTACCACCATTCGAGCAAGATTATTTTCATTCTGCATTTTATAATTTCAACATATTTCTTATTTAATAGAAGTTAAGTTCCACTGTATCTGTGTTATTGTTCTCTATATATATGTGTTAATGTTATAGATCTATGTTTCATTTCATTCTGCTCATAAATCTAAATCATTATGCGTCTACATGAACCCACCTCTCCCTCATTTTTCTTTAGCACAGGCCCAGGCACTGGAAGCTCTGCACTGCCCACTCCCTTCGATGACTAGGAAGACTCAATGGACTTTGATGGTTATAGAGAAGGTTCAAGTAGAATCAAGGACTCAATGCCACCCCACGCAATAAATTCCCCTCATTCTAATTTGATTGTGTAAAACATGATGAGGAACTCGATCCTTATCAGGCTTGCATGGGGGAGTTTACACTCGGGTTCTTTGTGTATCAATTCGGTGTTACGATATTATAGTTGGTGGCTGAGTGGTTGGTTTGTTGGTTTCATTCATGCTCCCAACATGGATCCACGCTACAACAAGAAAGGAAAGGATCCTTCCCACTCCACGAGAGCTACCTCGGAGGTAGAAGCAATTGTTGCTACCTCCGCCACCGTCATTGACCCAAACTCGTAGGCTTTCATGTAGACAATCAACAAGGATGCGAAGGTCATCAAGGCCTATCAAAATGGATTCTCTGGAAGTGGAGAAAACGCTTCTGATCACTATGGTTTCTTGGTTAGTCAAGAAGCAGGGAGGAAACTTTCAAGTGATCTCAGACTGCCCTGCCTCCACTTCTCAAATTCCTCCTCTAGGTTCCCTCAGTGATGGGTTCTTGCAAACTTTCCCTTCAACGCCATGAACTTGATGATGATGACATGCTCTACCACTTAAATGGCTCTGTGTTTGAAAGTTGTTTCATTATTTTCATTGCTCTAGATTAGATATTAAGATTCATGATAGTCACGGGGACATTTCAAGTTTTCTTTCTAAATATAGTTTAATATGTCGACCTAGTTTCCCTCTAGGGAGGACGACAAGCTCTCTAACTATTAAGTTTTGGACAATAACTTGTAAGGCCATGTCAACCGGCTTTGATTTTCTATACATTGTGTTTTTAATAGAAAAAGAAAACTTACCAACATATATCTATCTATTTATCTATTTATCTATATATATATACATATATAATTTTTTCATCAATTTAATATATAATTAAATTATAATTTAAATAATTAATGCTATTTGTTATTATAATTATAATTATTAGTTGTTGTAATATGTTCTTACTCTTTTGTCACATGTAATTGAGTAATATTGTTTTGTACAATTACATATTTTTTTGTACTCGTACTCTTTGTTATATGTAATTAGGTAATCCAGATGAAAGTTACCAATTTGATGTGTGGCTTAGCCATAACCTTAAAATTAGATTATTATTTTCTAATCAAATAATCTCGTAATATTAAATAAATAGAATATTTATTTTTGAAAGAATAATTTTTTTTATTTGATAATATAAATTTAAAATATAATTAGATAAATTATTTGTTTTTGAAAACATAACTTTTTTAATTAATAGTATAAATTTAAAATATAATTAGATAGATTATTTGTTTTTGAAAGCATAATTTTTTTTAATTAATAATATAAATTTAAAATATAATTATTGAAATATTAAAGAGATACATAAAATTTAATTGTTTATTAATTTTTTTTTTTTTTTATATATATAACATGAATTTTTGGTTACAAAGAGAAAAGCTCTTTAATATAATAATTTAGTTATTTTACTTTATTTTATTAAAATTTATTAAGAAAAAAATATAAACTTAACCATTACATCCATTTAAGTGTGGAATTTCAAATTTAGGGTTGAAATTTCAAATCCTCACAATTAGTCAAATTTATTCATTACATTCATTTGGAATTTGAAATCGTCACATTTCGTTAAATTTAATGATTTCCATCGCTCAAAATTAGGTTTGGAATTTTAAATTTAGGTTGGAATTTCAAATTTAAGGTTGAAATTTCAATTCTTCACAATGTAGTCAAATTTAAATTTAATGGTTTCAAATTTAGAATTTCAAATTTAAAATTGGAATTTCAAATCAAATTTAATGGTTTCCATAACTCAAAATTTTCCCGTCGAGAGCAATTTACCTGTCAAATTCCATCGCTGCAGCTATACCCGTTACAGACATACCCTCATTCAATCAAAAACCAGATTCCTCAATGTCCCCCCTTCAATCATTGCATTGCAGATGTCTGCAGATACCGGGCGGGCTTTAATGCAGTCAGCAGGATAGGTTTGTTCATCAACCAAAAACAAATCCTCTTGACTTGAATCTGAATCACCAGTTTACATAAACCATTAACACCTTTGTATTTGTATTTGCTAATTCGCGAATCTTTCACGAGGAGAACAACAGCGTCTTCTTTCAGTGTACTCTCACTGACATGTGCGGCAGCCAATTCCTGAAGAAAGCAGACCAAAAGATCGTGCAAATCTCAACATGAAGGGCCACGGACCAGAAACGAAGTGCTAAGTGGTAGTGCCGGGACCCCGACATCCGCTGCCACCGCCCGTTTTTCCTTCCGTAAATGTGAAAGGCCAATCGCTGTGGGTACTGTCAAGGGAAATATTATAAATATTATGTGCCTGCGCCAGCGACGATTCATCCATGAGTGTCGTTTTAACACATGTCGACGTTTGCAGAAAAAACGCCCAACTGCAGAAGAGATTCCATTCATAATTTATGTTGATGCAATCCCCAGGACTACGTATTGCGATCTGGGAGATAAGACATCGTACTCGGCTTCAAGCAAGGAAGACTCGTTCTGTAAGCTTTTCTTTAGTGGACATCAAAGCAAAGCAAACGTCTGCATCATCGGCTTCGATCGAGTGCAAAGATTGACAGTTTCACGTGAGGGTGTTGAAATATTGGGAGTGGTACTTGAATTAAAATGCTTTCCTCGTCAGTAAAGCCATGTGATGTCTTAGGGCATTTAAGGCGGCTTCGTTCCGTATCCTGTTACTGTTGTTGTTATAGTACTGATTTCAGCTCTTACGGATCCTAGCACTCCAGGTGCGGGAAAGAGCCTGTCGACCTGAGTTTTGCTATTCTGAACGAAGGACTCCCATGCAGTCGCAGTGCGCACTCGGTACAGTTTTGTTTTCTACTCGGCCTTTGAATCGGTTGGGCCCGTGCTGAAGCCTGGAGGTGTTGTGAAAAAACATGTCAGAGATGTCCAACAGAATGTATATCGCTATAAAAGGCAGATGCATTCAACCAGAAGATCAGATGAAAATGGGCACTCGGGAGAATAACCCTAGGCAAATTGTATTACCGTAGACAATGGCCTCAGCTCACCGAAACTTTTCGCAGTCAAAAAACACCGTGCACAGCGTTTGATTACCCACATTCATATCTCAAACTTCTTTTTTTTTTAACCTGGGATTTTTTAACTTACGATGAGCTCATCCTAGGCAGAGGCCAGTGTCAATGTTGGATGGAAGAACGATTGGGTCATGAGTGGGATGCTGTCACCAGCACTGTAAGAGACTTGTTCGAGGTCTCAATGTTGGATGGAAAAACGGGCCATGAGTGGGATGCTGTCACCAGAATTGTGTAAGACTTGTTCGAGATTTAATGTTAGATGGAAGAACGATCTACCCATAAATAAAATGCTATCACCAAAATTGTGAAAAACTTGTTCGAGCTTGAACGCCTCATAGAACCATTTTATTCTCCACAAATAACTCTCACCCTCAATTCCTTCTCATAATTTTGAAACATATATAAAAAATATTATATAAAAGATATTAAAGACTCAATAATGTTTTTCACAAAGTCTATGGATCTCATTTCAATTCATAATGCTTTTCAGAAAATTTTCTACCATCATGTTTCTCTTGAGGATTTTACTACTATAAAGCTTTGTGTTTGCTATTTCATCTACTTATGTTTTTATGCTTACCATAGGAGATTTGACGGGATATATCTTGGTGTGTGACTAAGTTTATGCATAATATTCACCCAAATTACATGGTCTTGTATCTTTCATGTTTTAACATGAAAAAGATAATGGAAAATTTGATAAAAAAAATTGAAAAAAAATAAGAAATAATAATGAAAATATGAAACTTTTCATAAGAATGTATGGCTTGTGGATATGTGATTAATTTTATGCATAATATTCACCAAAGTTATATGCCATGCATGTTAATGTTTTAAGATAAAAGAGTTACATATCATGTATCTTAATGTTTTAGGATAAAAGAAGTAATGGACAAATTGATGGATAAAATTGAAAAAAAACAAAAAATAATAATGAGAATATGAAATATTCAATAAGAATGTATGATTTGTGAATCAAAGTGCTTTAGTGCATGCCACCTTTGTAACCTTGCACCATGTCCAAACAACACAAACAATGTCTTTATAACCTTGCACCATGCCCAAACAACACAAACAATGTTAAGTGCTTCATAATAACATGCTACACAATTAGGATAAAAAAGTTACATATAATGTATCTTAGGATAAAAAAGTTACATATAATGTATCTTAATGTTTTAGGATAAAAGAGGTAATGAATATGAATAAAATTGGAAAAAAAATAAGAAATAATAATGAGAATATAAAATATTACATAAGAATGTATGATTTGTGAATCAAAGTGATTTAGTGCATACCACCTTTTTAACCTTACACCATACCCAAACAACACAAACAATGTTACGTGCTTCATAATAACATGCTACACAATTAGTGTGCACTTCTTGATGGACCTACACCAGCATGCACAACCACCTCAATCTAATCTCCAATGTGTTATCGATCCAACACAAAAACCTGATCCACACATTTCCACACCTACCTAACTACGTGATCATAGTTGACTATAAGTCATACAAGGTTAAGTTGTACCTATAATCAAGTTAGAACATGTCCGACATTAGGATTTGATGGGTATGTTATCCTTATCAATTGTTTCTATGGACAAAGAATTATTAAAACATTATTTAATACTTTTGATCACTCAAATTTGCACTAAATTTGCACTAAATTTGTACTAACATGTAAAATTACATTTATAAACAAGTTAGAACATGTCTAACACTAGGATTTGATGGGTATGTTATCCTTACCGATTTACAAAAAATTATTAAAACATCATTTAATACATTTGATCACTTGAATTTGTACTAACATGTAACATTCCATTTTTAAATAGTTCCACAACATTTAATCACTAAAATTACATAGTATCTTTGCAACATCTATCTCGGTATAGTGATTCTCACAAATTGAGCCAAAAGGATTTCTTACATCACTTCAATTCTTACCATTTATTCTAGCTCATTACTTTGTACCAATAATAAATATAAAATTAATACATATGGAATTCATTTATTGTTGTAGATTGGTTATGATAATGGTTTATTCACTAATAAAAATAGAGTTACTTCAATTCTTACCATTTATTCTAGCTCATTACTTTGTACCAATAATAAATATAAAATTGATCGATAGATTCATTTATTGTTGTAACTTCAACTCTTACCATTTATTCTAGCTCATTACTTTGTACCAATAATAAATATAAAATTGATCCATAAATTCATTTATTGTTGTAGATTGGTTATGATAATGGTTTATTCACTACTAAAAATGAAGTGGTGACATATAGTCTTGCAGTGCTTTAATAAGCATCATCACTAAAACTATTTATGATTAAGATCATTTATCTTCATTAACTTAAACTTTTAACATCAAAAGTGAAAATTGGTACTCTCATTTGAGGATGCTTCATAATGGACTTACTCTCATAGGACCTCACATGGATAAAGTAGAAATTGGGGTGTTTTCTAGTTTTCAATAAAGTTGACATATTTTAAGCATTTTGAGGATTGTGTGAAACTAAGAATTATATGATTTATTCTAAGGAATGGTTGTCTTAAGTTTTATCTGAGGGACCTAACACCTCTATGGACATTATCATGCCTCAATATTAACCCGTACACCATATTATGCAAATAATGGAGATGTGATCTCTTAAATGGGTGTCAAGCCAAGTGAGCTAAATTATAGTAAATTGATGATGTAAAAATGTAATATAAATTGTAAATATTCCTAGTGTAGAGAATACTGAAAAGGAATGACATGTGAATGCTTATGAGTCCAAGTCACAATCTATGATTATGTAAGGTACTAGATCTATTATAATAGCATGAAACATAAATTTTGCAAAGAATAACAACGGAACAACACAATAGATGAAACCATGACACCAAATAATACCTTTATTGATAGGAAACAATGTTCACTTCCCTCTTTGAGGGGGAAACCTCCAGCAAAGAAGCACTCTATTACAATAATTCTCAAGACAAAACTTCTCGTATCCTCTACTCCTATTTATACTAATATCTATCGAAAAGAACGATCTAGAGGAAGACCCTTCTAGAAGCAAAAGCTTTTATTAGGTCTTCTTACATTTGACATATTCTTCCTTATTGCTAGACCTTATTAATATTGGCCTTTATTATATGAAAATATATTATTTTACCTAGGTTAGGGAGGTTAGGTCCCTAACATGCCCTCCCCCTTAAAAACAACCTTGTCCTCAAGGCTTGAGATGAGAAAATTGTTGCAGAATGGTAKTTGGCKCCCAGGTTGCATCTRTTGGAGTTGTATCTTTCCACTGGACTAACACTTCCTTGATGGTGCGCTGACGAAGACGACGCTCATGCTGGTCCAAAACAACTTGYGKTTGTGACCAGATGGAGCCTTCTTCATCCAATTCAGGAAGGCTGGTTTGAGTTTGGCACTTAGTTCTAATCACCTTCTTTAAGTAGGAKACATGAAAAACATGATGGAGCTTAGAATCACTAGGCAAAGCTAACTGATAGACCACCTATCCCATGCGCTTGAGAATTGTATAAGGACCATAAAATTTGGATGCCAGTTTCTGACAATGGTCAGCCTTAAGTGAAGTTTGCTTATAAGGTTGCAGTCGAAGAAACACCTAGTCACCTTCAACAAATTGACATTCGGAGCAACCTTGATCTGATTTTTGCTTCATGCGATTTTGAGACATGATCAAATTCTCTTTGAGGGTACGAAGAATAACCTCTCGAATTGTAAGTGTTTGGTCAATTGCCTGGACCTTCAAGACGCCTAACATGTATGAGAGAACTGAAGGTGTCTTTTGTCCATATACTACTTCAAAAGGAGTCATGCATGTAGCTGTATGGTAAAAAGTGTTGTACCACCATTCAACTAGTGGTAACCATTGAGCCCATTGATTTTTCCTTTCAGATGCAAAACACCTCAGATATGTCTCCAAACACTTGTTGACAACTTCAATTTGACCATAAGTTTGGGGATGATGGATTGTGCTAAGATCCAATTGGGTGCCATGTAGCCTAAACAGTTCTTGCCAAAAATTGATGGTGAAAGTGGGATCTCGATCACAAATAATGGAATGAGGCATGGCATGAAGCTTGAAGACATGATCCATGAAAATTTGAGCCACAATGGAGGTAGTAAATGGTTGTTGAAGAGCACATAAATGAACATACTTGGAAAGAAAATCAACGACCACCATGATGACTGACTTATTACCCAATTTAGGTAATCTCATAATAAAATCCATAGAGATGTCCCTCCAAATAGCGGGTGGAATCAGAAGAGGTTGTAKTGTGCCARGAKCTTTGACTGTTTCTCTCTTGTTGCATTGAAAAAMATCACATTTTGCCACAAAAGTGCGAACATCCTATTTCATACCATCCCAGAAAAAAAGAATGTTTGACTCGGTCATAGGTTTTGGTAAACCCTGAGTGCCCAGTTGTGGGTGTAGCATGCAACTTAGAAAGCACTGTCGATTTAAGTTGTGACTGTTTACTTAAATAAAAATGATCTTTTTAGCGAAGCTCATCATTGTGCTAAGAGTACCCGGGGGAAAATGGAGAATTGGCTTGCAATTGTTGGATCAGATGAAAAGTTTTGGGATCTTGTAGCCATTCTTGGTGAATAGCTTGGAGACAATCTCATAAAATTAAGGAGAGGGAGAAAAGGGACCCTTAATCTTCATATTTTCTTGAAAGAGCATCAACAACCACATTTTCTTTGCCTTTCTTGTAAATCATCTCATAATTATATCCAAAGAGCTTAAATTCATCCGTTAGATTCAAAATTATAGTCATAATAAAATAGAGTCTCTGTATATTGTTGCAGTATATTTTGTTTCTTAAAAACACAAGTTTAATAATAGATACATTGTTGTAGAAATAAGTAACTCATTATCATTCATTTCATGTTTAAGGAACATACTGTTAAACAATTGTCAAATTGACATATCAAATCGTGATAATTTTTTTTTTGAAAAATAGTCATTGGAAAGCTAATACAATTCTTCACAAGTTTTGTTTTTACTGTAAAGTGAAATTCTAAATAAAAAAAATACTTTTGTATGCCCGAAGTTGAATAACTTGTGAAAATACAGTTTTTTTTCTCATAAAACAAGCAAAAGTGTAACCCATCTTCATGATTTCACGGATAATTTCTAGAATTTTTTTAAGTTGACCAAGCTGAAAACGTTGCAGATTTTAAACACATGTTTTTCTACACGTTGTATCTATCTTAATTTTTACTTAAAACTAAAATCTAAATATACCCTTTTGAAAAGAACAGTTTAAGGATTATGAATATATTTGTTTCCAATTTTTTCACTGTATATTTTTAGAGATACCGATATTTCATTTCACCGAATCATAATGTCTGCTGAAAATATTATGTAGTGATTTTTTTTTTTAAATTAAATAAAATTAGATAAAAATAAAAAAAATGAAAACAAATTATAGGAATTGAAAGTAGATTCAATTTTGGAAATGCTAGTGTCATTTTCGAAACCAAATTCTCAGTATTTGCAGGAGTCCACAACCTCTGAAGTTTAGTTAAGCTTGAGGCAATTCTCTGGTTTTAGTTTTCAGTCCCAATTTCTTGTTTTCGGCCGAAATAATATTTCGGCCGAAAGACTAAAATCTAACAGAAACCGTCAAAACTAAATGGTTTCCAAGTTTTTTTGCCGAAAAACCATTCTTTCGACTGAAAGATTGTCAAACGAATTCTGTCCGTTGGAAAAAATGAAACCGAAAAACCATTCTTTCGGCCAAAAGACTGTCGAACGAATTCCGTCCATCAAAAAAAATGAAATGACATGTCGTATCATTTTCTTTCGCGCCAAATTGTATAAATAGGCTTTCGGCTGAACACATTTAACACAATTCATTGGATGGACAGACAGATATAAGCTCAAGGATAGGTAATTCAAAGCATTTCTATTACTGATTGCAGCTGTATTCTTTTCTTTATTTATTTCTTCCCTATATTCCATAGGCTTAATCGGAGGATCGATATTGATACATGGTGGTTTTCTAGAGCACTTAAACAAAGTTTTGAATCATCTTTTTGGTTTTTGTTGAATAAGGTAATTGATGTTTGTTCAAGTTTTTATTGGAATAACAATTTATATGTTGAAAGATAAATGTTGAGCATTTTTTCAAGGTGAAGTCTTTGTTGAACATATCTTTTACAGATAACTATAAAAGTCATGGGAAACAAAAGTTTGCACAAGAGAAAATATGATCGCACTCGAAATGATACTCGCCAAATCGAACAAAGGAAAGAGATTTATTGGAGAAAGAAACAAGAACGTGCAAATATTGAAGAAAGAAACGATGATAATGTCAATAGAGATTTTCGACAAGAAGAAGTTCAACCAGGTATGCATGCACATATGATGATCAAGTACACGACACACATTGGGACTATATTCAAAAAGTACAAAATTCAAAGTATAGAATTCAAATTTAAAATATTGTAAATAGTATAATTGATTATACATAATTACAATTTGATGTTTTTCAAAAAACATAAATAGATTTGTCTCATAATGTCGAAGAAGACGTTGAAACTGAAATTGAATCAGAAGACGAATCACCTATAGGTATGTACATAAATTTAGATTAATACAAGATGAACACTCAAGTATATATAACTTAGTGAATTTGTGTTTGTGTTATGTTTTTTAATATAAAATTTAAATTGAAATATGCAGGAGAATCTATCAACATTGATGATGAAATATTAGAAAATGTTGATACTGACAAATTTGGGAAGAAAAAAGCTAAGCATTATATAAGATATTGAACTAAGAATATGTATAATACTTATTTCAAAGATGAATCAGTAACAGTACAGGCTCAACTTTTATTTTCTCTATTGAAGTCAAGAAAGTTAAAAGAAGATACATCATTATTGGGTATTCAAAAGTCGACAAAGGATACAAAGGTGCAACATAATGTCTTTAACAATATAACCAGTGTATTAAAAGCTTTTGGAAAATCTTGAAAAGAAGATGTCCTTGTTGCACACAAAACATTACAAACAACAATTGTTTCAGGGGGCAATATAAAAGATCGTTTGACACTACACATGGAAAAAACGATGGGAACATCAAGAAAAACATTACACAAACATAGAAATTTTTGTTTCCAAATAGATGTAAATGATGAATTGGCTTGTTGGACAGTGATTTCTAGACAACCCTACAAAGATAGACTTGCAGAAAATGTAAAAAAATTGGCTCGTAATTGTTGGTTGGAAGAATCTCATGTTTCACCACATACAAGGGATGTGTTGCATCAAAGAATAGCATGAAATCAATATGAAGAACATCCAAAACATATATTGTCAATGACACAAATAGAGTTGTTTAATAAGTTCAAAGAAGAGCACAAAGAAGTTAAAATTTCCATCAATACATTTGTGTAGCAAAAACCATGGTTTGTTAGACCCATCACTGTCCGTGACACGTGATGTTGTCATTATCATGTGGAGTTTGAGTTGTATTATGACACTTTTTTGGATTTTCATAAAACTTTATGGCCAGGTTCACCTCCTCCTTCCACATTCTATGTTTTTATATCTGAAATTCTATGTGAAAGAGAAGATGATGATTTATTTTCCAAAAAAAAATGTGTTGGTGGAAAGAAATGTGATTGTTGTGGAAATCTAAGTTTGTTTCATTCAAAGTATCATATTGATATTAATGATCAATCATTTTCTAATATAAGAGTCAATTGGAAGAGATATGAATATTTGAGCAGTACGACTCCACATTCTTCAAATGTTATTTCCAAAAGGCTTGATTTGAAGGTAGATAAAATTTGTTTGATAGAATTTTTGAATAAGTTTGAGGAAGAAATCTATAAATACACCAAGCATTCAAATAGAGCTCAATAGAAAGATATACAATTCAAACAATCCTGTGAAGTGTTTCCACCAGAGACAATTTTGTCTGTAGTTGATTTTGCAGAGAATTACACATTCGCTGCACAAAAAGAAATACAGAGTGAATATTATCATTCTGATCAAGTCACCATATTTGTCCACATTCTATATAGACATGCTCAATGGAGTCTTCCAAACATAGAAAGCACCAATGACAATCGACATGTTATTAAAGAATATCACTTTTATATAAGCGATGATCGAACACACGATACACATTATGTACAACATTGTTTTGATAAATTTTATGATTCATTGAAAGAACATGAAATCATATTCGATTGACATTGGATATGGTCCGATGGGTGTGCAGGTCAGTTCAAATCTACACGATCATTCTATTGGTTATGCCGTCTTCATAAAAAATTAAACATTACACATTGTTGGATTTTTTTTGAGACTAGTCATGGAAAAGGACATCACGACAGTGCAGGTTCATGTATAAAATGAGCACTTCGAAGGTGTCAGCTGAACCCTCATGCTGATCGATTTGAATCCACTGAACAAGTTGTTGAATGGTGCAATATAGCGCTAAGCCATGAATATAATCCATCAAGGGATGTGTGCAGGTGTGTCTATATATAAATGTTACATGTATGTACACAGGATATATAAATTTGAACGTGTTCAAATTTATATTCAATCTTCAATCATTTTCTTGAGAGATTTCAAGTTAACAAGTTCTTTTCTTGTGCAGGTATTTTAGGCATGTTGGAATTGAAGATGTAAATAGATCAATCTCATATGACGCCAGTACAATACTTGGGACAAGAAAAATACATTTAGTTAAAACAAAAAGTTTTCAAAATGGGTTTGCATTTGATAGATGAAATTACTCTTGTTTTTGTTTAGTTTGCATAGACGACTCATAATCCATAGATATTTGCAAGAACGAAAATGTAGGATATGTTAAATCTTGGAGACATACTGAACTTAATGTGAAAGAGAAAATTCCACTTGCAAGCTCAGAGGAGATGGAATCAAATGAAACTATAGTGTCAGTTGATGGTGATAGAGTTTCTGATCTTGTTAGAGAAGGTAAAATTTTTATGTTTAAATTTTTTCAAATAACTTGTAGATACATACTTGTGTGATAATCTAACATGAATTAATTATTGTCCAATATATCCAATTATTTGCAGGAGATGTTTTTTCCATGGTTGCACCTGTAGACAACACTGAAAACGTGAAATATTATTTGATGCGATGCACAAAACAAAAGATGAGGCTATTAGAAGATTTTGATGATAACGGTTTTATATATGAAAGATGATCCATTGTATTGAAAGGATATTTTTGTCAAGAAACCCATCAAACAAATACTCATGTTCACTTTCAAGATTACCAGTCAGATGTCACAAGTTGTCAATATAGTCATTTGGTATGTGCATCGCGCATAAAGCTAATATAAGTTCAATAAAAATAAAAATAAAAAGTTAGAAAATGGAAAATGTCCAAATTCGATCATGAATGAATAATTGAAGATGGAATACCATTACGTTGTTTTTAAACAAACTTGGCACATGTGTACATT
>JASDQU010685684.1:52677-77956 GCA_032191745.1 Picea mariana | reverse complement strand
CTGCACTAGCTCCTTCCCCAATATGACTATGGTCACAACCAAGCGCCTATGAAAAAAGCGCTTTCGCGATTTCTCATTTGGTGATTTTCTACATTATGCTCCGTTGACCCCAAGTCAACGAAATTTTGATCGCTTGCCACATGTCCTATGATTTGATGGTCCAGATGTGATCTTGATTCAATGGCTATGATTGAATCACGATTTCACGATTTCGACATTCTTGTTGCATTGGGTTCTTTGCCTCTCGATGTCGCGATTCGCGAAACTTTGATATGGAGTTAGATCAATGGTCCAGATCTGATCTTGACTTAACGGCTGCGATTAAATTGCGATTTTGCATATCGCAATTTCGAAGTTCTTGTTGCATTGTTTCTTTGACATCTCCAACATGCGATCCTCGAAACTTCGACATGGACTGGAATCAACAGTCCATATTCCACCTTGATTTGACGGCTCAAATTAAGTCACGATTTCGCATATCACGATTTTGCGATTCTTGATGTTAATATTCTTTGACCTCTTCAACTCGCGATCCACGAAAATTTGACATGGACTGAGATCAACGGTCTAGAGTCAACCTTGATCTGACGGCTCAGATAAAGTCGCGATTTTGCATATCACGATTACGCCCGCTTCTCCTTGTACCTTAAAGGACATGCGGGTTCTTCTTGATCCAATGATGGTCGGATCCTGTGCTTGGATCTAACACTTGAGATCTGTCCTCCTCTTCAACGATCTCTTCTTGTCTACATTTAGATCTGACGACCCTCATTCTTTCGGGAATTTTGAATGGATCCAACGATCAGAAATGCTTCTCAAGCTTTATGGGCCTTTGATCATTCGATCAACCTGAACTTATCTTCTGTTTTCTTGTCTGTTACAAACTTCTTGTACTCATGCTATCTTCATTGTTGTACTTTCCATCAATGACAAGCATTCACTGTCTGTTAAATATTTTGCCATTCGTTGTCTGTTAAATATCTGCCAACACATTGAGGAACTTGATCAAAAGATACAAATCAATTGACATAATGGTTCATATGATACCTTTGAAGTCCTCGTTTTACACATCCACCTGCACTGTCATGCTCTCCTTTCCCATGAACAATCTTGAAGAAATTCCAACAATGTTTAATGTTTGTTTTTTATGAAGACGACACAACCAATAGAATGATCGTAAAGATTTGAATTGACATACAAATCCATCTGACCATATCCAATGTTGATCATATTCAATCCCACGAGATTTCAAGGAATCATATTGTTTATGAAAAAAATGTTGTAAATAATGAGCATCATGTGTAAGATAAGACTTATATAAAAGTGATATTCTTTAATGATATGCTGATTCTCATTGGTGCTTTTTATGTTATCAACACTATGTTGAGTATGTAAATATATAACGTGGACATGTATAGAGACTTGATCGGAATGGTAATATTCACTCAATATTTCGTTTTATGCAAGTGAATGTATAATTCTTTGCAAAATCAACTACTAACAAAATCCTCCCATGTGGAAAAACTTCACATGATTTTTTAAATTATAGTTCTTTCCATCGAGCTCTATGCAAATGCTTGGTGTATTTATAAATTTCATTTTCAAACTTCTTCAAAAAATCTATCACATAGATCTTATCTTCTTGCAAATCAATCATTTTGGAAATAACATTTGAAGAATTTGGAGAAACAACATTGATATATTCATCTCTTCCAATTCACTGTTATATTGGACAAGGATTGATCATTCATATCAATATTATACTTAGACTGAAATAAATATAGATCTCCATAGTGATCACATTTTTTTCCACCTACACATTTTTTTCGGTAAAATAATTTATCACCTTCTCTTTCACAAAGAATTTGAGATATAAAGGCACATATTGTGGAAGGAGGAGATGAACTTGCCCAAAATGTTTTACCAAAATCAAGAAAAGTGTCATAATATAAATCAAATTCCACATGATAACGAAAATAACAAGTGTCACAAACAATGATGGGTTTAACATACCATGGTTTTTGTTGCACAAATGTATTGATGGACATTTTAACTTGATTGTGCTTTTGTTTGAACTTATTGAACAATTCTTTTTCTATCATTTGCAATATATGTTTTGGATGTGCTTCATATTGACTTTGTGGTATTCTTCGTCGTAACACAACCATTACATTTGGTGAAACATGATAATTTTCCAACCAATATTCATGGGCCATAGTTTTATCATTTTCTGCAAGTCTATCTTTGTAAGGTTGTATACAAATAATTGTCCAACAAATAAGTTCATCGTTTGCATCTATTTGCAATCGTAATTTTCTATGTTTGTATAGTTTTTTTCTTGAGGTTCCCATCACTTTTGTCATATGTTGTGTCAAACGGTCTTTTGCATTGCGAGATAAAACAATTGCTATTTATATTACTCTACATGCAACATTAACATATTTTTTTCTAGACTTTCCAAGAGATTTTAATGCATTTGTTATATTTTCCAAGACACTCTGTTTCACCTTTCTATCTTTTGTCATTTTTTAAACACCCAATAATGATGTAGCTTCTTTTAACTTTTTTGACCTTATTAGACCTCTCAAAATTTGAGATTGTGTTGCTACTGATTCATTTATGAAAAACTTATTATAAATCGTTTCAACACGATATCGTATAACATGGTCAAGTGTTTTGTCCCCAAATTTGTCAACATTTTCTAACATTTCATCATTAATGTCGATATCATCTAGATAAATTTCAATATAATTTAAAAACATAAATTAAATCTATTAAATTTAAAAACACTTGAAATTAACATAGATTCAATTTTCTAAATTGTAAACATAAAAATTTCAAATAAATGTTGTATAAAAAATATATAAATTTAAATTGGATTTATTAAAAAACTAAACGAGAAATCATAAATTAATTAAATTCTATTTAAGTGTTGGACTTCCGCTTCATTTTCGGCTTCAACGACGTCATCAATGTTATGAGACAAATCCATTTTTGTCTTTTGCAAAATATAAATTCCAACTTACAATCAGATATATTAGACAATATTTTTTTGAATTGTAAACATGATCTATAATATGTATGCATACCTGGTTCAATTTATTCTTGTTGAACATCAAGACGCAAATATCTAATTACATTATCATCATTGTTGGGTATATGTTATATTCTTTGTATGACTAGTTGTAGTATCGAGAAACATGTCACCTTTTTTTCCTCATTTTTCATGTCGCCTTGATTTTTGTGTCCATTGTTGGACGGTTTTTCAGCACATAGTTTTTTTCCAATGGTTTTATATTTCCAGTTAAGGAATTAGGGTTGTTGACTAATCCATGTCATTGGGTTAGGGTTTTGTATGTCGCTAGCTCCTATATGTATATTATGTTGTAAACAATGTATGATGTGAAAGGATATAGAATATGCTAGTTTTCCTAGTTTGGGTTTTGTGACGGTCCCGGTTGTTACGACAACAAGCGATGCATAACAAGTACTATATTTAAAAAAAAACAAAAAAAACACAACGAAAGTAATGTCATTAATACAATCAAACATCACAACTCGACGATGAACATAACGAGCGCAATTCACGCAACACAAAAACATGATGACCTAGCATATTAGCACATCATGCAGCTTGAAGCAACAAATGAACATTCAATCAAGAAAAGAATAAAAACGACTACTCACCCATCCTACCCGGCAATGGTTAGGACCTCCAGGACACATAAGCAATGCTCAAGCCCAGGTTCCCATCGATTTTGACCATTTAAGGTCTCAAGGATGGATACTATTCTGAGGAACAAGGGGGTGTCTACATCCCACCCGACACAACAAGTCAAAGATGACTAAACTAAAAGACAACATCAAGATCAACCAGATGCAACTAACAAAAAAAATGAAACGTGAACTTGAACCTTCACAACAAGAGAGAAACAAAATCATAATCATGTGATTAAAAAACAATTTACCATACATCAATTCCAATAATCATCATCATCAGGAAGCACATGACCCAAGGCCAGGTTATCATATGCACCTAGAGATCAATGCACACAATGATCCAGTCATCAGAAATCATGTTGCCACAATGCGACAAGCACATTAGTAACCAAGGCGCAAACATAACAATTCTAGATCTTCATTCAATACACAAATCCAATGCGCAAGAAGACCCAACTTAAACTGTCAACATTATACGGAAACTATAACCAAATAACTCAATCAAAAAGCTAAACAAGATGCATGGTGACTACAATGAAAGCATTTAATTTGTGCAACATCTAGCTAGATTTCTTGTTTTCCTACGAGGATTTCATATGTGGTTTCCCTTACTAGTGCAACGACCTAGATGTAATTATTTAATAGTTTTACCATCATAGACACCCATCATAACACAAGTAACCAACCAACCACAATCTCAATCAACTTAAAGAAACCTTCAAGCATCAACTATCCATTCCTCATCAAAATTAGAGCAAGAAACCATAAACCCATAAAAGTAAAACTTCTACCTAATTTAAAATTTAATAATAAATTAAAACTAAACAATCATTGTGAAAATTCCCAACTTTACTCAAGGGAAGAGAAGCCTTCCCTACCTTCTATATTAAATACCACCCTTAAATCAATGTAAAGAAATAAAGCTATCCTTAATTTAATCACTATCATAAAAACCTTCTATATTAAATACCACCCTTAAATCAATGTAAAGAAATAAAGCTATCCTTAATTTAATCACTATCATAAAAATCAACACACATGAATGACATTAATAACACTCACGATCGCAACAAGTACCTTAGCTTAGTGCCGGTTATAAAACAGTTAGAAAAACTAATAAAGCAAGATAATCATTCTTCCATTTCATATGATCTTAACTTAATATGTTGTTTCCACAAGTTACAACAATTATAAAAGAATTAACATTGTTCCAAACTTGACTGTCAGTCCTCCTATCTATATAATTTAATGTGCTATTCAGCAATTGACAGAACTATTATAAAGTAATTTACACAATTCCAAACTCAACTGCCATTCTACCTATTTTATCATTTAATGCGTTGTTCAACAAAATATAGAACTATTATAAAGCAAATAACAACATTTATACAACAAATATATCGCTAAAATATTTCCCCATTTCTATTAATGTGATGCTCAAATCTGAATGAACTCAGATCTGTCATAAGGAAAAAGAAACCGCCACTTTCCATTCACCCAATCCCTAACATAATAAATCATCACTTTCTATATCCCAACCAAAATTGAAACTGGTAAAAGCGTATAAATCGCTAAACATAAATTTGCTGCTAAAAAAATAACTACTGCCCATCTATATTCTCTGTCAATTAAACATTTACTACCATTAGATATTATAATATTGGTTTTAATAAAACATTTTCTTTCATTGACTATTACGCACACTAGGTAGAGTAAGGACAACTAGAGGTTTATGTCCTCCTAACATACCACGTTGTTTAATATTGTATCCATTCAAGCATGTTAACACCAAAAACTACAATGCCACGAATTGCATTGTTGTCTACGCTCTGATGTTAACACGTCCTGACAAAAGATGGATTTGGAATTTTGTGCAGAGAAAAATTAATGGACTAGATCAACAAATCAAAATTTAAAGGCACTAACCACGTAAGGCCAACGCAAGGTAAGCTGCACCCCAATAGATTCATGGAGGGTGACGAGGGGCACGTGTAGGAAGGGATTGAAAGAAGATATGACATCACCTCAAGGGACGGTCAGAAGGATTGATGCACCAGGAGGTTACCCTGGGGCAAGCGAACGTAACTCTAAAAAATTAAAAAGAATAGCCGCTTATGTCCACAACACTCTGGTTAAGGCTCTAGAGACGGGTCGAGTCACTGGAAATAAGTAAGGCAGTATTTGGGGAAAAGATGCAGGCAATAGCTCTAGGGGGGTGTCTGGGAAAGCACAGAGGGTTTCTTTGAGCTGGATTGAGCTCGTATGCGCTTAAGGGAAGAGTGAATTGAGGCCCAAGCTCAAACTCAGAGGTCGGGAAGGAGATCTAGCATACGACAAGTTACATAGTGAGCGAATGTGTGATGACAAGTGGAAGGGATCCAGAGAAAAGAAACAATTCTACTGGGCGAAATCATCCCCAACAGATAAAAGGCAGTAATGAAAGATGATATGGACTACCCCATGTGCTACAGGTGAAATAATAATTAAGGCAGAACAATAAATAATCCTAGAATAAAAATACATGTCGTGCTACAGGAACAAGTACAAGTAATAAACTGATATGGATGGTTGCGGATGTGCTACAGGAACTAATTTACCGAAGAATAAAACTAATAAGGGAGTTCATTATGCACTACATGAATTATAAATTTATGTAAACAACTATTCTAGACAGTGCTTATGCAACATAGACAAAAATAATAATACTGGTAAATAAACCATTGGCACAATTTTGAATGTGCTTCTGATATTAATAAGATACATATAAATAAAACTAAATGAACCAGTTCTGGATGCACTGCTGTTAAAATAAAATACATGTAATAAGCCATTGGGGCAGTTCTTGATGTGCTACAGATAATGAAATACAGATCAAAAACTCTTCAGGGCGGCGTAGGATGAAAGTAGTTAAAGGACACAGAGCGAGGAACCCAAAATTTCACCCACATATCCAAAACCCAATACCTCATACCATCTAGATGTAAATCCACATAAAATCAACTAATCAAATTTCAAAATTTAGACATGTGTACCTTAAGCGAAGGTAAAGGTTCTGCTATTGTTGTCCTGTGCTCGCGCTCCGTCCAGCTCCTACTTTCCAACTGTAGAGACCTCACCAGTACCTCCCAACCAATGCTAGGGGTATTCTTATTCCCCTTTAGCCCCCCGAGCCACAAAGGTTCCACTCTCACAACTAGAGAATACTAGCTCCCAACTCGCCTCACAAGGTCGAGCTACCACTCATTATCCGAGCTCGGTATCCCAACTCCCACAAGAAAAATCTAGTCAAGAATAAAATCTGACAGCATAACCTTACGCATACCAGACACCATCCATTGTCCTCCTCCGCCATTCCTTTTATATATTTTTCTTACTAATTAGTTTCCAAACCCTCATTAAACTTCTGTTTATTAAAATTTAATTAGGATAAACCTCCCCCGTACACATGTCACCCGATCCCTTAGTTGCACCAGAAATTCAATTAATTAATTAATTTAATTTGCCTATTTCCCTCACCCACCTAAAAGCATTCCTAAAAATGCTCCTCGGTGTCCCTATATTCCCTTACATTCCTTTTAATGACTGACGCCTTTCTTAAAGCTTAGTTGAGTTCAAAATTAGAAAGTTCCCTATGATAGATTCCCTCCTATGTTCCACATCCCTTTTGTCTTTAAGTTTCGCCTTTTTATCTAAGTTTAGAATTAGCAAGTTTACACACAAACAACAATTTACCTTTTTAATAATTTAATCCTTCATTAAAATTTTTAATTTAATTATTTATGTTTAAATTTTCTTCATCCCCCCCTTTGTTAAAATTCCTTTTAGTTTTCTTTTTGTTCACAAGTCCTACTTAGACCTAGAATTTTAAATTCACTAGGCTCAACAACAAGCTTTTAAGGGAATTTATGATTATAAATCTTTACTCATGCAACATTCATTTTAAGGCTGACTAAGTCCTAAGGAGACATAGTTTTTCTAGGTACTAAGTTCAATAACTTACCAGTGTTAAAATCGTGACGTGCCCTTCAAGATGCACTACGTGCTCCAAGGGTTCCACTCGCTTGCATTCATGTTTCAATTACACGATGCGCCCTTCAAGACAGACTACGTGCTCCAAGGGTGCCACTCGCCTTTTGACTAATTTTGGTAGACATCAAACACCTGGAGTCAATACTCCATCAAGTGACCTTGTGGGAGACTAAGGGCCTCTAAGGAATAAGGACCTTTCATTATTGTGTGCCCCTTAGAATCATCGTGATCGACTATCACATTCTTCCCTCACGACATCGTGGATCTCTTGAACTAGGTAATCGTTAACCTACAGTTCGAGCCACAATGAGAGTGCTAGTAGACTATGGCAGGGTTACTACCACACCTCTCCCTCAATGTCTCTGATTATCGTGCATGACCCCTTTACTCCAAATGTGAGTCTGGCTGGAAAGATTTCATCAGCTTGCATCCATCAACGAAACATGTCAGTGATCAAATCAACATCATAATCTACTAGTCATATGTCACATATGAAATATCGAAAACAATCAAACCATAACGGTCCACCCCCTGACTCGATCTGGAGTCCAAGGAGGTCCATCGATTCCATCAACATCCTTAATCAGTCCATATTCTTGCACACTTAGAAAAAACCAGTCAATATCACCTATTGATATAAATATCATAAAATAACATGTCATCAAATCCACAACATCATCATGATCCATAATCAAAACAATCAATCATATAAAGAACCGGATCACTTGCACACAAGTGCCCTCAAAGAATAATTCCAATCCGGTGGGTGCAAGAGTGGGATGTTACATACACCCCCTCCTGTTTTAAACTTCACCCCAAAGTTTTACAATATATAAGTGTCGAAATAAAATATCTCACAATATCTATATGTCTAGCTATCAAACAAAAATGGAAACTGTTGACGCATATCATATGTGTCCTCCAAGGTTGTTGAGTGTGGACTATAGTTGTCCCACTAGACCTTGACCTGATCTATTGTTCGACGTTGTAGCTATCGAATGGGATGGTCCAAAATGCGGATTGGCTCCACCGTGAGCACACCCTCATTCGATACCTGCAAGGAATTCATGTCAATCACATATGTCGGATCACTAACATAATTTCTCAAAACAGATACGTGAAAAACATCATGCATACGCCTCAAATAATTAGGCAAGGCTAGTCGATAGGCCACGGGCCCCTTCCTTTCCACAACCTCGACGGGTCCCATGAACCTAGAAGAGAGTTTCACACCCTTTCCAAACTTGATCAAACTCTTGTGCAGTTTCACTCGCAAGAAGGCTCTATCGCCAACTTCATAACTACGGTCAACACGATTTGCATTGGAATAACTCTTCTGTTGATCATGCGATTCCTTTATCCTTTTTCTTATTGTTTACATTTGATCTTCCATTTCGTATGCATATGAATAAAATGAGCACTCTTTGTTAGAGTGTCAACTACTACAAAAATCGAGTCATGTATCCTTACCGTCAGGGGAAATCCAACAATGAAATCCATCGAAATGACCTCCCATTTCGATTCTGAAATAGCGTGTAGCTATAGTAATCCTACCGGATGTCTATGTTCAGCCTTCACCTACTAACATTCTAGACATCTTGCCACGCAGTTGACTATGTCCTCCTTCATTCCCTTCTAGAAGAATAAGGGTTTAAGATCCATCCTTATGTTCGTGACTCCTGGATGAGCCATGTACACTGCTCTATGAGCCTCTTTTAGGATCAAACTCCTCAACTCATTTTTGGGTGGTACGTAAATCCGATTGTTAAATCTCAATAATCCATCGTTGTCCATAGTAAATCCCTCAATTTTTGGTACCATCATGGTGTTTTGTCTATTAAAATCCTTAACCTCTTTATATCAGTCATCGGCACGCTCTAAAGTTAGAATATTTTTATGTAGATTCGTCTGAAGAGGCATCACCAAAAATATGCATGGCCTTCGACTCAATGCATCAGCCACTGTGTTCATTGTTCCTTTTCTATGGGAAATATCGAAATCGTACTCGCTAAGCATTTCTGACCAATGTCTTTGTCGCGCGTTCAAGTCATTTTGCGTAAAGATGTGTTGTAAACCATAGTGTTCTATTTTTAGTTTGAATTTCCATCCAATCAGGTAGTGTCTCCATACTCTCAAGGAATACACAATGGCTAACAAATCCAAATCGTGCATCACATATTTCTCCTCATGCCTTCTTAACTTTCTCGATATGTAAGTGATCACTCGACTGCCTTGCATCAAGACTATGCCTAATCCTTCCTTAGATGTGTCAGTGCATACCAAGAAGTCCTCATCCATGTCAGGGACCTTTAGTATCAGCGTTGTTGTCAACAATTCCTTGAGCCTCTGAAATGCTTTTGCGCATTTCTCAGTCCAAACAAAATTCTTGTTCTTCTTCTGCAATTCCGTAATCAGATTTTCTATTTTCAAAAAACCCTCGATGAATCATCGATAATATCCCGCTAAACCCATGAATCTATGCACTTCTGGGACATTCGTCAGTGCAGGCCATTCCATAATAGCCTCAACCTTCGCTAGATCCATAGCGATACCTTCGTCGGAGATGACATGCCCTAAATAATGAATCTTTGATTGATAAAACGAGCATTTTGACAATTTCCCAAACAATGTTTTCTCTCGTATACACTTAGTACCAAGCGCAAGTGCTCGTCATGATCCTCCATCATCCGAGCATGTATCAAAATATTGTCAATGAACACTTGGATGAACTTGTCCAATTATTCATGGAACACCTCATTCATCAAACTCATAAATACCTCTGGGGAGTTTGTCAGTCCAAATGGTAAAACAATAAACTCAAAATGTCCAAACCTTGTCTTAAAGATCGTCTTAGGAATGTCTTCCTCCTTGATCTGCAACTGCTGGTACCCTGATCTTAGATAAATATTTGAAAACATCGTCTCTCCTTTAATCTGATCAAACAGATGATCAATCCTTGGCAACAGATACTGGTTCTTGATCGTTTCCTTGTTCAATTGATGATATTCAATGCAGAGTCTCCACGACCCATCCTTCTTTCATATGAAAATAATAGGCGCACCCCATGGTGACACACTTGGACGTATAATTCCTAGGTCCAACGACTCCTTCAGTTGCATTTTCAATTCCTGTAACTCCAGGGTCGACATTTGATAAGGAATTCTTGCTATCAATTCAGTTCCTAGTTTTAGGTCGATGGTAAATTCCAATTCCCTCTTCCACGGAAACCCTAGTAACTTCTATGGGAATACGTCTACAAACTCTCGTACCACTGGAAGGTTTTCTAGTCCTTCCGCCACACCCTTTTCATTTAATGCAAGGATCGCATATAGCTTGCATCCCTTGCACATTCTCTTTCATAGCTATAGGGAAGAGATAAACCTTATGGAAACTCCCTTGTTCCTGCCTACAATCATGCGTCTTTGTCCCTCATCATCGACCAAACTCAACCGTTTCATCTTACAGTTGAGTATCGCCTCATGCGATTCCAACCAATCCATACTGATCATGACATCATAAGACCCCAAGATCATGATGTAGAGGTTTTCCTTCGTGAAAAATTATCCCAGGTTAAGGCTACAAACTATAAAATTTCCTCCATCCTTTTGTTTGGCTCCCAAGGCCCTTTATACAAAGATAAACTCGTCATGTTCAACTGCCTTTACCTTAATTATTTTTAGCATTGCACCAGAAATAAAACCATCTGTAGTACCTAGATCTATCAAAATATTAAGGGTCTGGTCAATGATGATACCTGATGTCTCGAGCACAGTAGACCGATGCTCTTCTTGGTGGTTATTTACTACTTCATGAATCTGATGGGCCTTGCCAAAATCTCCCATGGTAGTGGGTCCGGATGATTTGGTTGCTTTAGCCCTCTCAACCGAGTAGTCATGTTGGTAATGTGGCTCCCCACATGTCCAACACTTGGTCTTTGGTCCAGTACTCCTGGTACCTAAGGTTGAAGCTGATGACCCACCAGCCTGTAACCCTGCTCTGTTCCACTGAATAGGCCTAAACCGCTACTATTGCAGTCGACACTACTGTTGGTGCTATGTTCCTATGTAGGGAGTCCACTTTTGAGGCACCGGTCACCATGGTGTAGTGAATTTGGATCCTCTCGGAGTTCCTCGATATCCTGGTGGATGTCTAACTGATGTCTGATGCTGCTGTGCACCTGATGCTGCATGTCCTGTTGGTCTCACCAGAGTCCTACTTTGATCCCCACTAATGAGCTCCTCCTCAGCTATGAGGGCCTTCTGGACAACATCATGCAAAGTTTGAGGCATCAAAATCCTCACTTTTGCATGAATGATGACATTAAGGCTGAACACGAACTTGTTGACCTTAATATTCTCGTTATTCAGGTGGGGAGCATACCGAAGAAGCTCCATGAAATGAGCCTCATACTCAGGCACTGTATGACTGCCTTTTCACAAGGCATTGAACTCATTGAGCTAACGTTAAATGAATCCCTCTAACAGATACCTCTCTTGAAACCGTTCCTCGAACAATTCCCATGACACGTCTTTGATGACCAAGTTCAATTGCAATAGGAGCTTCTTCCACCAAAGAAGAGTTCTTCCCTTCCGTTGAAAGATCACCATGCGGAACTTCATGTTGGAGGTATAGTCACGAAGTGAAAATCACATCGCCATATTCTCCAATCACGCCTTGGCAGCTGTGTCATCCGTGGCACCAAAGAACTTGGAAAACTTGAGCTTCTCGAGTTCATGGTGAACGCTACCAGTATCGGTCGTGGTGCGTGATGGGGCCTCAAGAGGTGTCAGTTCCCTAGCCTCATCTCTATCCAAATGACTGATCAGTTCCTTTGACATCCTCTGAAAGGACCTCATCATCCTAACCACATCACCCATAGTTATTTGTTTCTACCCGACAACCTGTTCTTCTCACTGGGGGTTATACCCCTCGGGTGTGGATGCTATTGGGGGCATCATGCCTCCTCCCCTAGCACCTCGTCATCTACCTCCACGACGTCCTCTAACCATTATTACCTGTACGAATACAAAACAATTTAATTAGCGACATTTTATAATCAAGTATCTAATCAATGGAAGTTGTAGTGATCCCAAGTCATGGGTCGGACTGACTCTGATACATTATGTGATGGTCTCGACTATTACAACAACATGTGAAACATAACAAGTACTATATATATATTAAACGCAAGGAAATTAATGTCATTAATATAATCAAGCATCACAACTCGATGGCGAACATAATGAGCACAATTCACGCAGCACAAAAACATGATGACCTAGCATACTAGCACATCATGCAGCTTGAAGCAAAAAACAAACATTCAATCAGGCAAAGAATAAAAACAACTACTCACCCATCCTACCCTGAAATGGTTAGGACCTGCAGGACACATAAGAAACACTCAAGCCCATGTTCCCATCGATTTTGACCATTTAAGGTCTCAAGGCTGGCGACTGTTCTGAGGAACAAGGAGGTGTCTACATCCCACCTGACACAATAAGTCCAAGCTGACTAAACTAAAGACAACATCAAGATCAACTAGAAGCAACTAGCAACAAAAAGCGAAACATGAACTTGAACCTTCATGGCGAGCGAGAAATAAAATCATAATCATGTGATTACAAAACAATTTACCATACATCAATTCCAATAATTGTCATCATTAGGAAGCACATGGCCCAAGGCCAGGTTATCATATTCACATAGCGATCAATGCACACAATGATCCAGTCATCAGAAATCATGCCGCCACATTGCGATAGGCGCATTAGTAACCAAGGCGCAAACATAAAATTTCTAGACCTGTATTCAATACACAAATCTAACGCGTCAGAAGTCCCAACTTAAACTGTCAACATTATACTAAAACTATGACCAAAGCACTCAATCAACAAGCTAAACAAGATGCATGGTGACTACAATCAAATTGTTTAATTTGCGCAACATCTAGCTAGATTTCTTGTTTTCCTACGAGGATTTCATATGTGGTTTCATGTACTAGCGCAACGACCTAGATGTAAATATTTAACAATTTTACCATCATAGACACCCATCATAGCACAAGTAACCAACCAACCACAATCTCAATCAACATAAATAAACCTTCAAGCACCAACTATCCCTTCCTCATCAAAATTAGAGCAATAAACCATAAACTAAACAATCATTGTGAAGATTCCCAACTTTACTCAAGGGAAGAGAAGCCTTCCCTAACTTCTATCTTAAGTACCACCCTTAAATCAATGTAAAGAAATAAAGGTATCCTTAATTTAATCACTATCATAAAAATCAACACACATGGATGACATTACTAACACTCACGATCTCAACAGGTACCTTAGCTTAGTGTCAGTTATAAAACAGTTAGAAAAACTAATAAAGCAGGATAATCATTCTTCCATTTCATACGATCTTAACTTAATATGTTGTTTCCACAATTTACAACAATTATAAAAGAATTAACACAGTTCCAAACTTGACTGCCAGTCCTCCTATTTATATAATTTAATGCACTATTCAACTATTGACATAAGTATTATAAAGTAATTTACGCAATTCCAAACACAACTGCCATTCTACCTATTTTATTATTTAATGCGTTGTTCAACAAAATACAAAACTATTATAAAGCAAATAACAACATTTATACAACTAATAAATCGCTAAAATCTTTCCCCATATCTATTAACGTGATGCTCAAATCTGAACGAACTTAGATCTGTCACAAGGCAACAGAAACCGCCACTTTCTATTCACCCAACCCCCGACATAATAAATCACCACTTTCTATATCCCAACCAAAATTTAAACTGGTAAAAGAGAATAAATCGCTAAACATAAATTCACTGCTAAAAAAATAACTACTGCCCATCTATATTCTCTGTCAATTAAACATTTACTACCATTATAAAACAACTAGAAAAACTAATAAAGCAAGATAATCATTCTACCATTTCATATGATCTTAACTTAATATGTTGTTTCCACAATTTACAACAATTATAAAAGAATTAACATTGTTCCAAACTTGACTGTCAGTCCTCCTATTTATATAATTTAATGCGCTATTCAACAATTGACAGAACTATTATAAAGTAATTTACACAATTCCAAACTCAACTGCCATTCTACCTATTTTATCATTTAATGTGTTGTTCAACAAAATATAGAACTATTATAAAGCAAATAACAACATTTATACAACAAATAAATCGCTAAAAGATTTCCCCATCTCTATTAATGTGATGCTCAAATCTGAACGAACTCATATCTGTCATAAGGAAAAAGAAACGACCACTTTCCATTCACCCAATCCCTAACATAATAAATCACCACTTTCTATATCCCAACCAAAATTTAAACTGGTAAAAGCGAATAAATCGCTAAACATAAATTTGCTGCTAAAAAAATAACTATTGCCCATCTATATTCTCTGTCAATTAAATATTTACTACCATTAGATATTATAATATTGGTTTTAATAAAACATTTTCTTTCATTGACTATTATGCACACTAGGTAGAGTAAGGACAACTAGAGGTTTATGTCCTCCTAACATACGACATTGTTTAATATTGTATCCATTCAAGCATGTTAACACCAAAAACTGCAATGCCACGAATTGCGTTGATGTCTATGCTCTAATGTTAACGCATCCTGACAAAAGATGGATTTGGAATTGTGTGCAGAGAAATATTAATGGACCAGATCAACAAAGAAAAATTGCAAGGAACTAACCACGTAAGGCCACCATAAGGTAAGCTGCACCCCAACGGATTCGTGGAGGGCGATGAGGGGAACGTGTAGGAAGGGATTGACAATAGATCTGGCATCACCTCAAGGGACGATCAGAAGGATCGATGTGCCAGCAAGACTCCAGGAGGTTACCCTGGGGCGAGAAATTGTAACTCTAAACAATTAAAAAGAACAATCGCTTCTATACACAACACTCTGGTTGACGCTCCGTAGAAGGGTTGGGTCACTGGAAAAAAGTAAGGCAGGATCTGGGGAAAATATGCAAGCAATATCTCCATGGGGGTGTCTGGGCAAGCAGATAGGGTCTCTGCCAGCGGTATTGAGCTCATAAGCGCTCAAGGTAAGAGTGAATTGAGTCCCAATCTTGAACTCAGAGGTTAGGAAGGAGATCTAGCAGAGGGAAAGATACATAGTGAGCGAATGAGCGACGACGAGTCGAAGGGATCCAGACAAAAGAAATAATTCTTTTGGGAGAAATCATGCCCCGACAGATAAAATATAGTAATGAAAGTTGATCTGGACTACCCCATGTGCTACAGGTGAAATAATAATTAAGAGAGAACGCAAAATAATCCTAGAAGAACAATACATGCCACGCTACAAGATCAAGTATAGGTAATAAACTAATATGGATGGTTGCGGATATGCTACAAGAACTAATTTACAAAACAATAAAACTAATAAGGGAGTTTAGGTTGCACTGTAGGAATTATAAATTTATGTAAACAACTATTCTAGACAGTGCTTATGCAACATAGACAAAAATAATAATATTGGTAATTAAACCATTGGGACAATTCTGAATGCATTGGTGATATTAATAAGATACATATAAATAAAACTAAATGAACCAGTTCCGTATGCGTTGTTGTTAAAATAAAATACATGTAATAAACCATTAGGGCAGTTCTTGATGTGCTACAGATAATGAACTACAGTTCAAAAACTCTTTGGGGTAATGCAAGATGCAAAAATTCAAAGGACACAGAGCGAGGAACCCAAAATTTCACCCACATATTCATAACCCAATACCTCATACCTTCTAGATGTAAATCCACATACAATAAACTAATTAAAATTTCAAAATTTAGACATGTGTACCTTAAGTGAAGGCGAAGGTTCCACTTTTGTTGTCCTGCACTCGCGTTATGTCTAGCTCTTGCTTTCCAACCATTGAGACCGCACCAATACCTCCCAGCCAATGCTAGGGGTACTCTTCTTCCCCCCTAATCCCATTGAGCCGCAAAGGAGACATGCTCACAACCAAAGAATACTAGCTCCCAGCTCGCCTCACAAGGTCAAGCTACCACTTGTTATCCGAGTTGGGTATCCTAACTCCCACAAGAAAAAATTAGATAATAATAAAATCCGACATCATAACCTTACGCATACCAGACATTACCCATTCTCCTCCTCTGCCATTCCTTTTATAGAGTTTTCTTACTGATTAGTTTCCAAACCCTTATTAAATTTCTGTTTATTAAAATTTAATTAGGATAAACCTCCCTCGTACACATGTCACCCAATCCCTTAGTTTCACCAGAAATTCAATTAATTAATTAATTTAATTTTCCTATTTCCCTCACCCACCTAAAAGCGTTCCTAAAAACGCTCCTCGGTATCTCTATATTCCCTTACATTCCTTTTAATGACTAACGTCTTTCTTAAAGCTTATTTGAGTTCGAAATTAGAAAGTTCCCTAGGCTAGATTCCCTCCTATGTTCCACATCCCTTTTGTCTTTAAGTTTCCCCTTTTTATCTAAGTTTAGAATTAGCAAGTTTACACACAAACAATAATTTACCTTTTAATAATTTAATCCTTCATTCAAATTTTTAATTTAATTACTTATGTTTAAATTTTCTTCATCCCCCCCTTTGTTAAAATTCATTTTAGTTGTTTTTTTTGTTCACAAGTCCTACTTAGACCTAGGATTTTAAATTCACTAGGCTCGGCAACAAGTTTTTAAGGGAATTTATGATTATAAATCTTTACTCATGCAACATTCATTTTAAGGCTGACAATTCCTAAGGACACATAGTTTTTCTAGGTACTAAGTTCAATAACTTACCAGTGTTAAAATCGCGATGTGCCCTTCAAGATGCACTACATGCTCCAAGGGTTCCACTCACCTGCATTCATGTTTCAATTACGCAACGTGCCCTTCAATACGCACAACGTGCTCCAAGGGTACCACTCACCTTTTGACTGATTTTGGTAGACATCAAACCCCTAGAGTCAATACTCCATCAGGTGACCTTGTGGGAGACTAAGGGCCTCTAAGGAATAAGAACCCTATCTTATTGCACGCTGCTTAGAATCATCGTGAATGACTGTCACAGTCTACCCTCACAACATCATGGATCTCTTGAACTATGTAATATTTAACCTAAAGTTCGATCCATGGTGAGAGTGCTAGTAGGCTGTGGCAGGGCTACTGCCACACCTCTCTTTCAATGTCTCTGGTTGTCGTGTGTGACCCCTTTACTCCAAATGTGAGTCTGGTTGGCAAGCTATCATCAACTTGCATCTATCAACAAAACATGTCAGCGATCAAATCAACATCATAATATACTAGTCATATGTCACATATGCAATAACAAAAACAATCAACCCATAAAGGTCCACCCCCTGACTCGATTTGGAGTCCAAGGAGTTCCATCGATGCCATCGAAATCCTTAATCGGTCCAGAGTCCTGTACACTCAAGAAAAACCAGTCAATAGCATCTGTCAATATAAATATCATAAAATAACATGTCATCAAATCCACAACATCACCATGATCCATAATAAAAAAATTCAATCATATAAAGAACCAGATCACTTGCATGCAAGTATCCTCAAAGAATAAGTCCAATCTGGTGGGCACAAGAGAAGGATGTTACAGGTTTCCAAGGGAAAAATCGTTGTGTAATGTGTGTATTTGACATTGTATATTTTATGTTCTTTTACTGAAAATATGTTTGTAGTAAATAATTATACAAGGTTAAGATCTACATTTGGTATCAGAGCAATTATTGGCTTCAGGTGGACACCTTTGTGGTCAGGGGTTTGGCTCAGGACTGTGATAAGCCTTGTTACAGTGGGATATCTACGATATTGATTCTTCATGTGAAGATAAATGGTGAGTAGTTCAAAAATGGAGAACGATAATTTTAATGGGAAATTTTTTGAGTTGTGGAAGATCATGATGGAGGATCTATTGGTGGAAATAGATCATTGGATCACGGTTGATCCAGGTACTACACCTACAGTAACTTCAACATATGAATGAAAAAATTTGGATCGGAAGGCAAAGAGCACAATCCAACTGTGTCTCTCAAATTCAATTATATTGAATGTGTCAGAGGAAGCTACAACCAAGGATTTATGGGATAAATTGGGGAAGTTGTATCAGTCTAAGTCCTTAGTAAATAAACTATTCCTGAGAAAGAAGTTGTTTAACCTGAGGTTGAGAGATGGAGATTCAGTGGTAGAGCATTTGAACACCTTCAATACTATGGTAAGTCAGTTAGTATCTATTGAGATTAAAATTTTGATGAAGATAAGTGTATCAGTTCACTGTGCTCTTTACTAGACTTGTAGGATAGTCTAGTTGTGGCCATGGGTAGTAATACAACTGCCTTGAAGTTTGATGAACTGGTCTAATCCTATTTGTTGGAGAAGACAAGAAGAAAGAACATGAAAGGACATAGCACAGATGCATTATTTTCAAGAGGACGCTCCCAAGAAATAAATATATCTAAGTCCTCAAGTGAGATATCTAAGTCTAACGGGAGATCTAAGTCTCTCAAAAATTTTGTAAAGGTATGTTGGAGATGTGGAAAAGAAGGGCACTACAAGAAGCAATGTAGATCCAAATTTGAGAAAAAGAAGGGATTTGAAGAAGCTCCTTCTACAAAAGAAAATACCTCCAAGGAAGAAGGAGGGGATGTGTACTTGGATTCTTTAAGGACACATGCAAATCATGAGGCATGGTTGGTTGACTCAGGTACATCCTTTCATATGACTCCCCACATGGAGTGGTTCTATGAATATGAAAGGTATGATGGAGGTAATGTTTTTCTAGGTGATGACTCGACAACCAGAATCATAAGCCGAGGAAAATTTTAGTTGAGTCTCTTAGATGGAAGGATTAGAACACTACCTCGTGTTCTACAAATCCCAGGATTGGCCAGAAATTTGATTTTTGTAAGAAAAATGGATGATATAGGGGTAAAAACAATATTTGAAAAGAAAACCTACATGATCGTTCGAGGAGCAATGGCATTGCTTAAGGGAGTTTGGTTTGGAACTATTTATAAGTTGCAAGGAAGCACTATTAGTGATGGGTGTAATAGTTCCAATGTTCATGATATTGGAGTTGAAGAAGAAAAAACTCCTATAGTCTCTGGAGAAAAGCTTATGTTGTGGCATCAAAAACTGAGGCATATCGAAGAGAAGGGTCTTCAACTACTACATGGTAAAGGTATGGTTGAAGGTATGTCTAACTACTTGTTACAAGGAAAATCTCTCTATGGCTAGGGTAAACCACAACAGACGGAAATGACTGCAAAAATCAACTCTATTCTCAAGTATGCTATATAAACAAATATGATAGAAAGACAAGATAAAAAGCCTACCTTGTCCAAACGTTCGATGAAGTCCACCGTTGAGCACTTGACCCAAAGAAATATACCTGCAACTAGTCCTCGAAAACCAAGCAAAGCAAGCATATAGTGATAATATATCATGTTAGCACATTCAATAGCATAATCCATTAACATACATAACAAATATGCCCATGGAATAATAATTCAAATATTTTCAAGATATTGATTGGATAGGAAAATAGTATTTCTATTAATATATGATCAGTAGAAGTGAAAATGTTACATACTTTCGTGTCAGCGCTATTCGGAATCGGGAAACTAAGCTCCTTCCAATTGGGCCTCCAACACTTCAATCCTCCACCAAAGGCAAGCTCATAGAAGAGTGACAATGAAGTTCTCAACCAATAAGGGAAGAGCTTGGGGATTGAACACTGTGTTCAGAATTAAAGGACAAAGGGATGCTGACTCATTATGAAGTGAATAATTTCTCTAGAGTAACTTTGCTCTCAAAGTTTAATTATTTCTCCTCTTTTCCATAGCTTAGAATTGGCCCATTTATATCCTTCAAATGGATTTGAAGGGCCGAGTTGGAAATTTTCTAGTATATGGAAGGCCAAGGATCATAGATCTCCTATCATCATGGAAACCTGACACCATTTTTCATTTTTGGGCACAAATCCCAATGTACACGGGTTGTAGTGGTGCAAACCGCGTATACATATGTTGTATTGTAGGCAAGGTGCGTACATGTGGAAAAAATGTATTTTTTAGCTCTGGAATTTGCAAAAAGGGATGAAAAGTCTACATAGGGAAATGGAAAGGCCCTCTGTGCAAGATTGCATAAGGTGAGGGAAATCTTGCTATAACAGATGCCCCCTAATGTGTAAGGTCAGAGGAGTATCTGCGATGGCTGAAATACATTATAAAAACCCAGAAGTGGAGTGATTGGTAACCAGCTGGAAGAACTAGTTTCTCATTACATTCTGCACTGACTTTGCATACATGGTTGCCAATTTGAATTACACTGTAGATTCATGTGAAAATATACCAAACAGTTTTCTATGGCTATGAATAGGTAAATACAAATGTGGTTACATGCCAAAGGCTTTCATAGTCATGAACAAAGCCCAGCAGAACCAATCTCAAAATCAATCTAAAGATATTTGTATACAATGGAGTATAATATGATCTCCCGTGATCACTGAAGTCATATTGTATTGGTCTAATGAAAAGGAAGAAACAACTCAAGAAAGATGCGTTCACATATTGATGTTTTCAAGTCTTCTACATAATCCGCCAAACGTGCAAGTCTACATCATGTGAATAAAGGAGTTGAGGTTGAACACAATGAGACATCGTTTGATTACCGGTCATTGAGGTATACCATTAACAAATGTGAGACAACCTATCGATAGTGAAAGTAGGTATCAAGGCACTGAGTACATTCATACAAGTGTGAATGAAAGAGTTTGGGTTGGACACTTGAAGATTCCATTGATCAAGAGACATTGATGTATTCCCAACTGTCGATGGCGAGAGAACCTGCCACTAATGACTGCAAGCCTCAAGGTAATCATAAGACTCTAGGTATCGTTTCCAGAATAAATGAGCTGAAGTCGATGGAAGGAGACTCGTTGAAAGGAGAGAATTAAGGCATATATCATCATTCAACACGAGGTACAAAGCAGGAGCTTCATGATTTGGAGAAAATCAGACGAAGAACATGTTCATGAACCAATGACCTTGTGCATCTTTTGCATGTGCCAAGTGCAAGAGGTACACGAAAAAGACCCTCTGCATAGCAGCCAATGAGTAAAAATGTTGACAAATGAGAGGAAACCACCAATAAGGCTAATGGCATCCAAGACACTACATGAACCCTAATGTGTGAATAGATGTCTTGTTGTTGAACATAAGGGAAACCACCTAGTCAATGACCAATGATGAAATTTTCACTGTTGGGTTCAAGTTTACCTACTAGTGATGAAAGTAGGATGAGGGTGCATGATAGGACTATAGTATCATTTGATTCTGAGACAAACCGAGGGTATGGACAACATGGAAAGTCAAGAGTTCTGAGAAATGGTCAACACGGGTTGATATACTTCCTTTGAACAAGAGCATGAGACATATGCAAGACTCCGAAATCATAGACTCAATGATGAAACCATGAGATGCAGGAGGCATCAATGAAATTATCCATAGGGACTGGAAGAGTAACCGGTCAGTAGAGAAAAGTCTTTGTAACAAGCTCATCTTCCTAAGGCCATGCTAAACCCAAAGTTATGATGACAAATGGACTCAATAGCTTTATGCTCTATTCAAAGGAGACAAGACTGTTGCCAATATAAGATAATACTCCCTTCTCAGTCATGTTTTTTTGTTTTTTCATAGACAAATGAATGCTATGATACATAGGAGGAAACGAGTGTCGCAAGTAAGCAAAACTAGTTCCAGTAGTGGAACATACCTATGCTCAATGCAAAGAGATGCATGCGAGATATGGACACTCGGGGGAATGTTCCCTCCTGGGTATAGGGTGTCAAATTGAGAAGGATATAAATGAGGCTCTGCTTGGTTGAGGATGCAAAACTATTGAGGCAAACAATTTATAACCAAAGAGAGAACCAGATATAGGCTCAATACTGCAAGCAAGGGCATGAGATGCAATGACAATTTAACACAAAAAAATGTCATTTTTCATGATCTTAGTCTACTTGGTGTGAAAAATGGATAAACTTGTACCAAATAGACGTCCTTTCAAATCCAATTTGCGAGTGTGAAAGAGACAAGTTCACTTGGAAATCCTTTCACTTTTTGAAGATGAGTTGGAAAAGAGATTAAATTAAACTCGGTTGGGAGTCCTCTAGGTATAGGGCAGCGTGTTTATGAGTGATAAATGAGGCTCAACATAAAGTCATGTATTATCTATAAGGGACTCCCGGTCCTAAGGAAAAAATCTGTGCATGGGCACCAAATGAAGCAGAGGATCTAACTAGGGAACTCATGTTTGGTAAGTCTCTACCACTTGATAATGACACGTCTTATAGCAGATGGAAGGTTCTGTGTCGCAACAAATGGGTTCGTACCTAAGGCATATGAGTGACAGTTATCGGACAATGAAAAAGTGCATGGTGGAAGGGATACCTATCCTATATGTTGGGTAGTGAAAATACCTTCCCGTGGTTACGAACGGTCAACATAACGTTGAAATTTGCAAGAATCCTTGGTGAAAACAAAAAAAACCAACTCGATCCACTGTTGTATTAGTCCATTAGGAGAAAAAATGACTCAAAACTATAGAAAGTGGGTAAAAACTGTTATAAATAGTAACAAAACCAAAAATTACTATGTTATTTTGACTTTTTACCCAAATAGTGAAAATTGGACCAAATTACCTCTGATCTTCAACTGGTGATTGTGGGAGTATCGGACGACGAAATCAGAAACCGTTTGGACCAGGTAATTCCTCTTCCCTAGTATGGTCACCAATTATGTTACGAGGAAAATATTTCTATGGCTAGGGTAGCCTACAACAGATGGAAATGACTGCAGAAATCAACTCTATTCTCAAGTATGATATATAAACAAATATGCTATCAAGACAAGATAAAAATACTACCTCGTCCAGACATTCAATGAAGTCCATCGTTGGGCACTTGACCCAAAGAAATATACCTGCAACTAGTCCTCAACAACTAAACAAAGAAAGCATATGGCGATAATATATGATGTTAGCACATTCAATAGCATAATCCATTAACATACATAACAAACACGCCCATGGAATAATAATTCAAATATTTACAAGATATCAATTGGATAGGAAAAGAGTATTTATATTAATATATGATTAGCAGAAGTGAAAATTTTACAGACTTACGTGTCGGCATGGTTTGGAACCGAGAAACTAAGTTCCTTCCAGCTGGGCCTCCAGCACTTCAATCCTCCACCAAAGGCAAGATCATAGAAGAGAGACAATGAAGTTCTCAATCAATAAGGGAAGATCTTGGGGTTTGAACACTATGTTTAGAATTAAATGGAAAAGGGATGCAAACTCAATATGAAGTGAATAATTTCTCCAGAGTAACTTTTCTCTCAAAGTTGAATTATTTCTCCTCCTTTCCATAGCTCGGAATTGGCCCATTTATACCCTTCAAATGGATTTGAAGGGCCAATTCGAAACGTTTCTAGGATATGGAAGGCCAAGGATCATAGATCTCCTGTCGTGACATGGAAACTTGACACCATTTTTCATTTTTTGGCACAAATCCTGATGTATGTAGGATGTAGTGGTGCAGCCTGCGTATACGCATGTTGTATAGTAGGCAAGGTGCATACATGTGGAAAAAATGTATTTTTTAGCTCTGGAATTTGCAAAAAGGGATGAAAAGTCTGCATAGGGAAATGGAAAAAGGACCTCTATGCAAGATTGTGTAGGGTGAGGTAAATATTTCTATAACACTACTCTCTTTATTTTTATTTTTGTGAACATTGTGTATATGGGGAGCATAATCGGGTAAGATTCACCTCTGGTGCAACGAGGGCAGAAGGAATTTTACAACTAGTTCACAGTGATGTGTTTGGACATATGTCGGTTCCATCATTGGGAAAATATGTGTACTATGTCTCATTTATAGATGACTTCTCGAGGAATACTTGGATATATTTCCTCGGGAAGAAATATGAATTCTTTGATAGGTTTAAAGAGTTTAAGGCTCTTGTTGAGAATCAAACAGAGAAAAGTATTAAGGTGCTGAGGATAGATAATGGTGGAGATTTTTACGGGAATGAATTTGAAGAATTATGTAAGAAGTGTGGTATAGCAAGGCATAAAACTAATCCATATACACCTCAGTAGAATGGAGTTGCAGAAAATATGAACAAGACGTTGATGGAAAAAGCAAGGTGCATGCTCAGTGGTGTCAGGTTAGGGAAAGAATTTTTGGTACAGGAAGTGGGTACTGCATGTTACCTGGTCAACAGATCATCATCATCGTCACTTGATGAAAATACTCTACAAGAGGTATGGACTGGTAAGAAACCTTCTCTCACACATCTCAAGGTATTTGGTTGTGAAGCCTATGTTCATGTTCCAAAAGAAAACATGAGTAAGCTAGATAAGAAGGTTGGAAAGTGTATCTTTATTAGGTATAAACATGGTCTTAAATTTTATAATCT